>QLPN01002670.1:0-18575 GCA_003314395.1 Albatrellus ellisii | reverse complement strand
TATACTCTAAGAGATTGTGCACAGACCAGGTGCAGTACTCTAGGGCAGACACTACAGTACAATACTGCAGTAAGTATGGAACATGCCAAAGGCGCATGCTATGACCTCATGATCTAGAATGTAGCAACAGTAAGTGAGATCTGATAAGGATTAGATGAGACAAGATAAAAGATAAGGATCTAATCTTATCAGATCAACAAAAGAAACATAAAAGAAATGAAAAGAATAAAAGGCTAAATGCTCCAAATAATGAAGCCTGACAGGTAGTGGCCGCATAGCAATGAAACCTTGCCAATAAAGCAGACACCAAAACCCAAGGCCTAAAGCTGAAGCATCAGTGTAGATGACGAGATCAGCTTTTTCAGGCCCCCAAGCATGAGCATCACAAAGATGAACATCATGCAAGATTTTGAACATATTGGCAAACCAAAGGAGATCATGGATGACCTGTTTGTTCAAAGTGATGCTGGCCTTTGGAAAACATTTGCCACAAGTCTTCTCCCATGCCGATTGTAAAGCAGGATGCAAAAGGGGGGCAACATTGAGGCCCCAAGAAAGTCCCACAATTGAAGGAGATGTGTCTGCTTGGAAGGATAGGATGTGTTATAAGGTGCATAATGAAGGAGCTGAGGATTGCAATCATGCCCAAAAGTGTCATCAACATAGGCAAGAAGGTCAAGAATGGCTTCAATATGAATGGCAATCCACAGAACAAGGCCAAAGAATGAGCACCAAATAAAACTGCCAGCACAATCTCCAAAATTATTGCAATGATCAACATGCCATTGACCATCAACCATGATAACTTGTTTAATCTGCCAATAAGGATGCATAGGCAAATGTCAATAAGCTTGAGACACATCAGATTTGAAAAGCCATGGAGGACTTGAATCTGGTGCCATAGATGCAAGAAGGTTACAACCCAAATCTTGAATGTTGTCAAGCCGCATGCCAACAGAATCACAGTCAATCATGGAGTTAAGTGAATAGTCACCAGCTGAATGGTTAACAACCATATGAGAAGTGTCAGAATGAGGTTTGGGAACAGTGTGGATTGGCATGCTATACATGCCAGGAAGAAGATCTGAAAAAGGGGGAGATAACCACTCAAGGCACTCTTCCTCCAGAACTTGATCCTGCAGAAAATGTAACCCTTCTGGTGTGAAAGTATTCTGTGATTCATCCCATGTATCAGGATATGATTCATCCATTTCTTCAGCACAAGGCCAAAAACCATAGCATAAGCCTTGAAGAACAGATTTGACAAAAGGTTGGTTTGGATGAGATTGAAGAAGATCTTCAAAACAATCAACATGAATAGGAGTAATGATTTTGAACAAATGAGGGTTTTGTTGAATAGTTTGTGTTGCAGCTTCATCATGCAAAAACTTAAGGGGGACAGAAGGTAACGGAGGAGCAGTTTCTGTAGTGGAAGCAGAGGGAGTAATGGAATTTTGATTGTGTGACCAAAGAAAACCACGAAAGAAACGAGGATGATTATTTATGGGTGGAATTTCATGGACAATTAGAGGCTGGGTGTGCATTGGATTTACACATTGAACAGACATGTTTGAATTGACAGCCATTGTAATTGCATTTCCCGTCTTTGTTCCACCAGAGGCAAATTTCATTTCGAATTCACAATTGAGGTTGGAAATTTTGCACTCTAGATTGGCTATACATGGATCTAGTGGCAAGGATGATTTGAGGGGTGTATAAGTCATTGAATTGCTCAAAAGATGAAAGTTTGAAGGTATTGGCTCTTCCAACATGACACCAGATGGCTTTGTTGAAGTTGATGACAAGACTGTCTGGGGCTGCGGTAAATTGACTGAGGAGGTAGTCTTCATATGTTCGGAGTTCGTTAGACTGATGGGGGTACAAGTATGTGACACCTTGTTTATATTTATTCCAACTGAGGAACCAGTCAGCTTGTGATGAAACTGTATGCTTCAGTTTGGATGACCCCCTGGTAATAACGTCGAAATCTCCAATTTGTTTAACTTCCCTGGGGTCACCTTCAAGGGAGAAGTGTGATGAGAGGATGTGGTTGAAGTTGACATATGCATCTTTGATGATGTCATCCCAGATCACAGGGGGAACATCTGGGAGGTCAGGTTGGAATGAAATTTGTGCCTTGATGAGCTTGACATCACACAAATAGTTTTCTTTGAATTTGAGGGTGAGCTTAATTTCTTTGTCAATGTTTGGATTGGTAGAGGTGATATCCTGTCCAAAAGGGAACAGTTGGAAGTCGACAGGATGTTTGGAGTCTTGAGAAGACTCTTCTTTTTCTCCTTCTTTGTTAACCCCTGTAGATCTGTTGTGTTTTCCAAGAGAAGAGGGCTGGGCATCTTCTCTAACAGTGATTGATGATGCATGGGTTCTTGCTGCATCATTGACATGCATTGATTCATCAAAACTGCCTTGTGTTCTTGCCTGTGATGCAGATGCACCAGATCTCCTAATTGCATCAATGGTTTCAAGTTGGTTGAAAAAATCAGCATAGGCAGATTCTTGCTCATCCATGCTAACAGACTGGGTCTCTGAGATATTGAAGATCTTTTGTGAGATCTGGTTTGAAGTGACAGATTTTGGGATTTGTGTATGTCGGTATTCTTCAATGATTGCCTCACATGCTTTTGTAACTTCTTCATTGAAGACAGAGGCTTGTATGGCTTGTTCACTTGATTCTGCTGATAATGTTTGGGCATTGTTGGACATAATGATTTGAAAGATGTGTGAAACAAGATAAGCGATGCAAAAGACAATATGTGAGAGCAAGCAAATGAAAAAGCATAAGACAAAGACAGAAAAACCCCTATTATTTGACAATGTGCCAAACTAACCTCTGGATGAGGAGGATCCAATGTCCAGGGACTCTCCATGACAGATCTGCCACAGTCCATGGATGACTCCACATCCCTTCAGCCCATTCAAACAATAAACCCTAAACTTCAAACTGTCCTGTGTGGGACTTGTTCTGAATGCAGTTCAGAACCATAAGTTTTTGAAACCCTGCATGGGGTTATCAAAATAGCAATCAGGCTCTTGTCCTAAGCAGGATGCACCTCGAACGCTGTTCAAGGCAATAGCAGCAACCCCTCAACATTGGGTGACCTTCAACCAATAATTTGTGATCCTGTGCAGGATCATCCTGCATGCCATTTGAGACACAGACTGGCAAATTGAGATTCTGCGCAGAATCAGAAAAACCAAGCCCTAACAGATGCAAGATATGTCAAAAACATACCATGAATGTTAATTGAGGCAAAACCTATAAAGCAGTGCAAGTGGGCAAAGTGGGCAGCATGCATAACTGGGGCAATTGATTAGTCTTATATAAACCCTTGTCTAAATTCAATGAAGTGGCATTCAGTGCACCTCGGGATTACCTCCCTAGATGTTGCAATCAATATGTCTTGGGTTTCAAGACAGAGACATAGATGTCATTGCTGGAATACATATAACAGTAAAACATGACATGGACATGTGTTTGTGAGAACAATTATGTGTGATTTGGAGACGATTCTGTGTCTTGCATGTTAATAGAGAATTGAGTTGGAGATTGTTACTAGGAAACAATTGATATGCATGCTACTATGTTGAAAAGCTTACTGGGCAAGCTGATGTATGGGATGGTAACAATAAGAGTGATAGCCAGACACTTGCAGAAATGTTGATGATCAGAATGTCTGCAGAAGTGGAGGTGATAGAGGAGTAATGCATTCCTCAGGGTGGTCTTTAATGCTGATGTGGATGAGAGACCATTCTGTGGAGTCAACGCTATGTTGTACTTTGTGGTGACTCCCATTAGTCTTCCCACATTGCAGGTGAGAAATGTGCTGTATTATCCAATGTCAAGTGATGAATCCAAGAACAAGAATGTATATGAAAAATGATCTCAGACAATTGTCATCCTACATCGATACTACTGTATTTCACATCATCAGTATTTCTATTGTCCACCTGATGACACAATACAAAGTTGAAGACTTGCCAACACTGAGATGGTTGGCCACATAGCCAAAGATGGAAGCAAAACTGGAGTGAGTTCTAGTGAGTTGTGACATACTTATGGCACCTATTGACACCTGCACATGATCAACCAGTGTACTATATAATTCTTGCGTACCTTCTCAGTCGCTTATGTACATACTGAGGTTCATTGTCTAGTTTTCACAAGTTCTTGTGACATAGAACATCAAGAAGGATCTAGACTTAACTAATGATGCAAGAGGAACAATTATTGTAATTGTTCTACATCCTGAAGAACTGAGTTCCATAAATGTCATCAAGCTCAAACATACCCCTCTGTAAGGCTAGATCATACTGTGTGTGCCACAAAGTCATCAAGTATAGAAGATGATGTGTTACCTATCAAGCCAGGTATGAATACATTCAAGATACCTTAAAACATCCAATCCTTATGTTTGCAGAGTCAAATGCAGCAATGCAACATATGTGACTTGAACAGAAGCAGCCAAAAAAATCACTTGATGGGTTTGTTTGGTAGACCAGAACTATGGCAGAATGACAATCCTTTGATTAGGTCAGCAAAAGAGAAGAGACTGTTTGTTTGGTAGGGACACAAGCACCAATGTAGCAATGATTGTTTGCAATGACAGTCAATGTTGTCATAGCAAATGGAAACCATTTTGTTATTGATCTTTTTATTGTGAGGTGATACCTGATGTGAGCATATGTATCAGTCATCATTGACAAACATAACTGAATCAACACAACGTCAAATTATCAGATGATAGATGTTAGAGTCAAGGAGAAGAGAAGACAATAAGGAGGATGAGTGGGAACTTGAATGCACAATGTGGCAGGAAATTTTACTTTGCTTCTGGGCACTAGGCATGCCTGTTAGCTGGGACTCTTGGGAGGATGGCAGAATGAGGTTGGCAGCAAGACTTATTGCACCTCATGTATGTCTAGTGCTGGCAAAGTTTGGTTTGGGGGAGAGAAATGCCAGAACTCAAACCTGGACCTCCAGGTTCAGGTTCAGGAGCATTTGGTTCAGGTTCAAAACAGGAACTGAACTTTGTCACAGTATATTTTTCTTTTTTAAGACAATTTTTGGACTGAAAGTGTAGAAGTAACTATTCCTCTTCATCTGAATTATATTCAACCTCATCCAATGCTGCAATGAGGGCACCAACATGTCCAGCTGCTTGATAAACAGCAGCCACATGCTGATTATGATATGCACTTTTGAGAATTTGTAGAGCTTCAAAGATATCAGTAGACAGGCTGTTTCAGTGGGCAGTACCTGTGATCCCACCACTGCTGAAGGCTTGTTCCAATGGGGTGGCCAATCCTTGCATGGCAAGGTAGTTGCATGTGATTTGTCACATCATTGGGTATCTCAAGTCCATTTGATGGCCCCACCATCCAATGACATTGTCTGTTGGCTCAGACCCAGATTCCAGGTATAGTTTCAATTCATCCTGAGGACTCCCCACCACTTTTCCTCTTGACAGAAAGACTGCACAGCTTCCAGAAGATAGGAACCACCATAATGCATGGAAGCTGAGGCAGAGTTCTTCACTGTCAAAGTCTTAAGTACAGAAATAGAGGCATTTGAAGCATGGGGTATGACATACCCTCCAACTGGCTGACCACATGAGTGGATGCTGATGTAGTAGAAGTGGGTGGAGTGTAATATTGGTTGAACTTGAAGGTTTCATCAAATAGGTTACAGAAAGAGTGACAACAAGTGACATATGACTTCTCTAAGCTATTCCATACTGGCATCATATTGATCAGCTGACCAACAGCTATGGCAATACAACTCTTTCACATTAGGATTGAGAACTGGAAATGTGTTTGGGCATCACAAAGCAGATAAAAGGTGTGCACATACCAAGACAGATAAAGTAAGCATCTGATGTACCATCAACCTTCTGGTACTGTCAGGACGTACTTATTTTTCTATTCATTTTACAACTTCTTTTACTCTTATTGCTCAAGATCTACATAAGATATCTTATCTCATCTTATCAGATCATCAGTAGATCTTATCGCGATTATCTATGACTCATGCTCATTTACTCATCAAGCCACTTACTGTACATTTATGACTACATTTCCCACAGACGCTTACTGATGCAGTGCAATGCTGCACATCTTATTTACATATGCCTACCCTACAGTGACAGCACATGGCCTGTGTGCAGATCCCTGTAGTATATAAGAACTCTCATGTAGTAGATAACTCTTTAGCTTTATACATCTGAGATATCTGCTACACAGTGTGACTTTTCTAAGGTGTATTGTCTCTCCCGCTCCAATCCCCTTATCCTCTCGGTTGTGACCTCGCTGTCCTAGCGTGCGCCTCACAGGTACCACTTTTCAAAGCTTTCCACTCCATTTATAATTGCATTGCAAACAGTTCAATAGCATGGATGTTCAGCCATTGTCTGCCACTACTTGATGAGGAACTCAAGCAAAGGGATGATGTGCCACACTGTAGGGTTATGCTCTCTTGAGAATGTCTGCTGGACATTGGATGGCTCCTGTACCCTGGGTTAGAATATAAATTAGTTAATTTTGACTTGAAACATACCTGAAGCACCTCTTGAATCACTTCATGTTTGTCCCAGTCCTTCTTTGAAAGTTGGAAGTCAGCATATGTGTGGTCCTTTGGAGGATCTGGTACTTTATTACTTGCATCTGCAAGGAGGACAAATTGATCTACAGCCTATGTACAACTGTCATGTGAGCCATATACCTCAGTGAAAGCCAAGTGTGGATGTGCATTGCATAGTTTTAAAATTCTGTCAAGAAATTTATATAAGGAGGCCCACTGTGTCCAGATCCACAGAAGCAATTTGAGAGGCTGGATTCCAACCTGTTGGTTCATCATTACCTTGTGATGCTGATCACACTGTTTACTTATTAAAGTATACTTATCTCTATCTCATCTTATTGGTATTTCTTCTCTCTTTATGGTTTGATCTCCTCTTAAACTCTATCTTGCTCTTACTATATCTTCTGTTGGAATAGCTACGATTTTTGTTCAGCTACACTACACTTATACTAACACACATCTTCCTTGTGTCCTATCTGACACACACACAACACACTTACATCACTACAAACACATTCTCACTACACTTACTTTCAACACTCTACTTAAACTCTAACTCACTAACACTACATAAACTCACTCCCCCACTTCTTACCACCCTCAGATGTTATTTACTGATGTCTAACCACATTACCACACTCTGGGGCCTTTGCCTCACCACCTACCACCATGTTCTCCATCCTATGCATTGGCTCATTCCTGTGCAAACATCTTCTTCACCTTGTCTTTGTCTCACCTCAGCACTTCTGCATGTGCTGAGGTGAGTATCTCTTCTACTCTCTGAGTTCTCTTCTGACATACCTGCTCTATGCAGCTCTCTCTTTCATCTGTGTACCCTCTACCCTCTGGTACACATCTTCTCTATCTTACAGATGTGGTCTTAAGGCCTTCTGCTCTGTCTTACCAAGGCTACAGCCTTGTCTCTTGCTATAGAGGCCCTTTGTCAGGACATGTTATTTTTCTTTTCATTTTATGATTTTCTTTTATCTTATCACTCAAGATCTGTACGTTATCTTATCTCATCTGATTAGATCATGATCGATAATCTATGACTCATTCATAATTCATCATCAGACTGATTACTCATTACTTATGACACATATTCTCACAATGACCATGCAATGCTGCACATTACTTACTGATCATTCTCACACATGCTGTCCTCATTTTGTACTTACAAATGCCTGCCCTACAGTAGCATACATGGTCTGTGCACACAGGCATTTACTATATATACTGTACTTCATAGTGTACTTGTTCTTTAGCTTAGTACTTCTGGGATATCTGCTTCATAGCGAGTTAGTCCTTGAATATACTATAATCCCTTATTCCTCTTCCTCTTCATTAAGTTCTACTGTGTGACCTCATTAGCAGTGTTGGCCTCACACCCTTGTGCTCTACACTTATCTGCTCTATGTTATAGTGTTTGCTTCCCTTGCTGTGATGCCCAGATTTCATCACACATATTTTACACTGATGCCACACACACTTGTCCCCTTTCATATGTCTCACTGGCTCAAAAAATTGATCAAGGTCTGCCATCTGGTTCTTCTTGTTCTTCAAATTTTCAGTCTCACTGGGTGTATTGGAGTTGATTCCCATGATGTTGACATCATTGTACATTCCATTCCTGTTGGTTTGAGGTGCATCACTTGTGTCTATGATAGATTTTGATACAGCAGTGCAGTTGATTGATAAGATCAGGTACCTGATTTTTGTGTCCACTTTCATTTCTTCACTCCATTTTTTCTTGCTGCTGTAAATGCAATACTTGAGTGTTCACTTTCTGAACCATTTTCAGTAGCAGGTGGAACTGTTACAGTGCTACCAGCTTGCAAGGTTGTGGTTAGTGTGACAAGTGATGGTGCTGATAACAAGGGCAATGTCAATAGTGATTGATTGTCATCTTGCTGTTGATTGACAGACCTGGTCAATGGAGCACTAAGATTCCAATCCTTCTCTGTCTCTGCTGCTTTTTTGGCCTGGGCAAATGCAATGCTCTGGTGATGAGATGTCAGTGCAGGTTAGAGTCTGTAGTTAAGCAGCTCAAAGGAACAGGTTGGCATCTATCACAGGGCACTCTTGCCATTGACATAATGACAATCTTAACTAATAACAACAATAAATATACTTTTATACCAGGACATAAAACTGCACAGTTGTTGATCACAAAAGTCCAGGCACAGAGGTCTGAATTCAGCCACCAAAAGCTGTGGCTTGGGCCATGGCTTCAGGCTTTTCATACCTCAAGCCTGAGCTGTGAGCCCCTCAGAGCCATTGACATGGCCCATGTCAGCCTGGTCCCTGCAGGCTCAACCCTGGCCAGCTTGTGGCTTTGAGCCAAGCCACCAACATCACTATTTCCACCACCCCAGCAGCAACTCAAGAATCAGTGCCTGTGCCTGAAAGAGAATTATTTTCAAATGTGTGAGAATGAAAACAATGAGATGCCGCTCAGATGCAGCCACCACCACCACCACCACCACCACCACCACCACCGCCGCCGCCACTGGCAGTCTCAGGCAAAGTCCCGTGAGGTGGAGCTTGAAATCACAGATGTGTTCACACTTTTGGTGGGCTCGAGAGGTGCTTAGTCACAGAAAAGTCCCCCATTCACACTCTAGCCGATCAAAATTCACAACTTGTGTGGTGCCATTCACACTTTCCCTCACACTTCTCCTGCCATGTCCATGACTTTTCCTAGCTGGGCCACACATCCATTATTTCCATTTTGGGGTACTCCCCATGATGTGTGATGTGTTGACACTGTCCGAGTCATCGTGCTAATACACTGGTGCGTTCCACTTTGACAGAATCCTAATCCTTTGCCACACAACGTCCTGGTTCCCTTTGGGGAGTCAGATATATATATATTCATGTTGAAATCGCAAACCAACGCATGTACTACTTACTGTTTCCTTTTTAGGCAACTCGGCAGAAGCCAACACGTGCACAAACTTTCGTCTCCTCTCCGCAGAAAACATATGATAACTACCTAGTTTCTTGATCACTCCGCTACTGTATAGTTCCCAGCCACAGGTAGTTTATCTAGCCTGTTTATGATACCCCACCTTTTTTTTCCCTCAGTCCTCATGTTGTTTTCGAGACTGAGGTGAGATCTTACTATACACTTCTTTAACTTACTTACTGACTGGTATCAGTGCTTTTGTCCTTATTCTTAGGACATCTTTTTGGTATTTCTTGTGCAGAAGAACACCTGTTTTATATAACCTTTGTTATTGCAAAAATTCATATATATTCACTGTACAGAAATTCTTAATGGTAGATTACAGAAGTCCCGTGAGGCGGAGTTCGAATCATGCGCGCGTTCACGCTTTGGGGGCGAGGGGCTCGAGAGGTGCTTAGTCACAGAAAAGCCGATCGCTGTTCACACTTTTCACACTTTTCTGGGGGGCGTTCAGACAACCGTTCGTGCGGAAGCGCAAGCGCAAGCGGCCTCACGTGCTGTGCGTGCTGGGCCCTCCCATGCTGGTCCGGATTCCAGCATGCGGCCTTTCGTCTACGTCAAGATACATGTTCTCGGCTGGCATATCAGCGGTCAGGAGGATCAACACAAGGATGACTCTTGAATTTACTGGCATTTGAGCATCTACCATCTCCACTTTTAGGCCTGCGGCTCTTGGAATGACATCTTTCAACAACTAGCTCTTCATCTTCTCCATGATTTTCACTGTCACCATCGCAGCACTCAGCGAGGTCACCTTTGTGGTTCTAGCCGGCTGTCTGTGCTGTCCGTGGTGGACCCACCAGCGTTATGCAGGCCTTGAACAACGTCATTGACTCCGTTAAAATCCTGTGTCGCAGCTCAGCATTTCACTCGCACCTGTCTGGCTTCGACGAGAATCTCGTAAATTGCCTGGAGACGTTTCCACTTCCACCGATGCTGGCTACCAGACAGCGCAACAGTACATCTGAGAAATGAAACAAGAGCTGACCGTCGTTGGCTTGTTCAATGCTATTGGCGAGGTCATATACGTCCTTCTCAGAGATGTGGTCAGTGGTGTGGATGAATCCGCTAAGGCCGAAGACAGCTTCCTGACATCAACGTCCTTGCAACCTCGACCCTGACGTCATGACCAACACCCTCCTCAGCCTAAGATGGCCACGATTAATGGCACTCATCGGCACCCATGCCTACGGTGCACCATCGTGCGTAGCCCACTGCTGCGACTGGCCGCGACATTAACAAAATCAAGAACCTGGTGAGATTCGGCGACTCGTACATGGACGTTGTCGTGATCAGCAGCATGACGCAAAAGCCTATTCCTCTTGTCAAGCTCTGCCATTCTAAAAGTCCAGCTTGTTTGATGATGAGACTCTGTCAGGCCGACCTGGGAGAAATCGATTATTTTTGCAAATTAAGAATCTTGACAAGGAACTCAAAGCTATATGACTTCTGCAGGAAGCTAAGAACACGGGATGCGAGGAGGCAGAAGAGCATCAGGGAAATTGTCATTTTCAATGTGGCGTAGAATCTCTCGTAACTGCCAGCCATACAGCCCAGTGCCAGATGACAGATCAAATATAAAATACCAACGTAAGTGAAAGCAAAACACTGTGTCTCTCGAGCCACACATATCGCTGTCACGGCCATATCAAGCCAATGAGACATGTTGAGAGCGCGATCAAACTCCCCCCTCCAAGGCTAACGTACGACATGCGCTCGATACCAGACTTGTACCGGAACAGTGCGATGACCACAACTATCATGCTGAACGCGGAGAATGATAGCCACAAAACTGACAATGCCGAGACCAGGGAGGAAACTGAGGCATTCGCGATGACGGCGGCCTGAGACAGCGATTGAACCAAAACGTCGACTTGTACAGAGATTCCCACACACAATAAGACGCCGACGACGGGTATTGGCCAGGCCGTGCTATACATCTCGCGTCCACCCGAGGGCATCGGCCAGATGGAGAGTTGACTCAGATCAGCGATCACGTGGTAGGTATACTCGGTCTTATCTCCGTGCCTGGAATGATGGTGCTTCATCCATACGTTCACAGTATGTTATGTTATGTCCCTGAGAGATCTGAGAGTTTATCAGCGCAAATTTGTGAACAAGTTTAGCCTATGAATCACAGCCCAATTGCCCTCGCCTTCGGCAACACTCGCCCCCACCTCTCCCACATCACAATCACTTTCCCCTTCCTCACACGCAAAGTCACTTGAAGCGTGTTCCAAAGACACCGACCACTTCTGAACTCCAACCAGCCTCATCATTCATCTTGGAAGCCTTACCCTGGTGTCGATGTCGGTACAGCTGCATCTCAATTCCTCTCTCATCTCGTACTGTGTCTGTTAAATGCGAGCTAGTGGTTGGCATTTAGTAGTGGCTTTCTGGCTTTCAAGAGTGTCATGTTGCGCTGCGCCGTCCTCGACGTCCCACAGTAGCAGGCCTTCGACATCCTATCTGTCATCTGGAGCTGCAAGAATTCACTTTGTCCTTTGGACGAGGATGCGGCAGCGGTGACAAGATTTGGCCCACCTGTCTACTCTCTTCCTGACATAAGACCAGGCTCCGAACGTCGGCTATTGCAGATTGCTTGCCGCATGAGGAGACGCTTGGTCTCTTGGCATTGTTCCTCAATGTGTCCAGACGCTACTGAAAGTTGGATCTTGTCGTGAGGTTAAACTACTGACCCCATTGCCCTTAATTTGTATTAGACCTCTCAGCCAATGATTTGGGTTGAGGTTCCCCAAGAATCCCCTGAGATGACGCCGTTCTTGTTCGAGGTCCCCATATCTGGATAATTTGGTGTAACTACTGACGCTGCACTGGAGCTTCGTCGAAATGGAGCGCATGATTCTTCGGTATCCTCTCGCAAGTGCGTGTGCAGAATATCGGGTTCTCTATGCTGCTAGGACTCGAATATGAGCTGGAGCCCGACAACCTCGACGAAATTGGGCCACAGGGTGCGCCACGGTGAACCACGGCCATGGTGCGTGTTGCAAGGGATTGAGGCTGAATCGATTGATCGGACGTCGATGCCCGAGTGCTCTTTGTCAAATGATACATATATGAACCCAAGCAATACGATTTAATTTTCGTGTGTACTGCTACGTTGCAGACCTATCCTTTTTTCTATCAAGGACAGCCATGGTCAACAACACTTTACAAGCAAGGAAACATTTAATTGTAGTTCTTACTCGTCAATCGATAGTAAGCGCGCAGCGTTGAACCGTAAGCTGGTGAGCGCCCGGAAATGTGCAAAGCGCTGTCGTGGCCATTTTAGCCGCCTCTCTTTCTCTCCATCGCAACCAAAGAGATAGAACACACCCACCTAGTTCAAGCGAAAAATCAACATCATGACACTTCTGGAAGGGAAAGGCTGTGGCTCACATTCACCTTCATCTGGTGCTGCTCACCGATCGGCCACTGATGGCCTTCATGGTGCGTACGATGGCATGTCACTTACCACAGCGCTGATTGTGGTTGATGTGCAGCTGAAAACAACGCCGACGGCGTGCCCACCAGGGGCTTGGACGCCACTGCAGCATTGTTGGGGGACCTCAGCAAGTTGACGCATAATGTGCCCTTCCTCGAGACTGTTGGGGGATTGATCACCCAAATCCTGAGCATCAGAGCCGTAAGTCGCGCCGTCTATCGAGATAGATTCTTCACGTGCTTATGAGGAAGCAGGATGTCCACGATTTCAAGGACGAATGGAACAATGTCATGTCTTACGTCGCCGGGATCGATGAAGTTATTGAATCATTTCGACCCAAGCACTTTGCCAATGTGGATGATGAGCAGCGGTGCCAACTCCCAAACGATCTGGAACAGTGCCTCCAAAAGCTCGAAAGGTGAGCCCGAAATCAGTGGCGGCAGCATGTCGTGTATTAATTTGAGATTTGGGCGTAGCGAACTGAAGATCGTTCACGATGTTCTTCAGCGCTGCATCGGTACCCGGAAACGCGACACGTTTTTGAATGTAATTCTTCGCCGCCAATTGAAGCAGGAAGTTGTAAGGTGCGGAGAGAAAATGAGGCGGGCGTTGGAGATATTGAATGTACGTTTCCCGTCATCTATATCGACTCGAGTCTCTTACATTGTTCTATAGACAAAACTAGCTATTAAAACTTACATAAAGGTCGCAAATATTCAAGAGAACGTTGGAGTCCAGGTGTGTTCGAATCTATCTCCCGTGTCGCTCATATCGAACTTACGAAATGGTAGCGAAACCGACCGGCGTCTCTGGAGCCAATGTTCGTTTCCAAGTCTTTTGCCGCGTTCCACGCTAAACGGACACATTCTTGTTTAGCGCGCAGCAAGTCCCATTTGTCCTTCCCTCAAAGCCCCAGATCTTCCATGGGCGTGACGTCGAGGTCGAATGCATCGTAACTTCTGTCCTGCAACGTGCCCCCGCCCGCGTCGCTGTCTTAGGCTCAGGCGGCATTGGAAAGACCACCATCGCGCGTGCAGTTCTCCATCATCCTGTGGTAGTCGACCAGTTTGGCATTTCCCGCTACTTTGTTGCATGTGATGCGGCCGAGACTGCTGAGGCAGTCGTCCTCGAGCTAGCTAGGACTGTTGGTCTTTTGACAACAGGCACAGGGCCCTTGCTCCAGGCTGTCTTGCATTTTCTCCAGGCCAACCACTGTATCATCTGTCTCGACAACTTTGAGACACCGTGGGAGGCCCAGACTCGTGAAGTAGAGGCTATGCTCGAGCATATTACCTCTCTGGACACTGTCACTATCATCGTTACTCTTCGGGGAACCCAGCGGCCTGCTAGTACGCGATGGACGCAGCCATTCCTCGACCCTATCAGACCCATTACGCTCGAGGCCGCCATTGACATTTTCGTCGCCATCTCTGGGAAGCCCTTCGACGTTTCTGTTGAGGAACTGCTCAGGGCTGTTGACTGTGTCCCTCTAGCCATCACGCTGCTGGCCCATCTTGCGGAGCCTGCTGATGAAAGCACCGATGCCCTTCTGCAGAGCTGGACACAGCGGTACACATCTTTACTTCAAGCACCAATGCGAGATAACCACCGCCTCTCCAATGTCGACATCTCCATCTCCTTGTCTATCGACAGCCCTCACATGAAGAAGAACCACAACGCGCTTCAAATGCTCGCAATCCTAAGCAAGCTCCCCGATGGCATGCAGATGTCTAGGCTCGACGACTTCCAAATGGCTTTCGAGGATCTGCCTAACATGCGAGACGCCATCCATGTTCTCAAGCTAAAAGCCCTGGCATACAGTTCTGAGAGTGGCAGAGTATGTGTATTGTCCCCCATCCGCCACTTTGTTCAGGCCAGACACCAGCCATCTCCTTCCAATGCTCAGGCTTTGAGATCCTACTATATCTCCCTTGCGAAAGAAAGCGACAACAGAGAGTCACCGGAGGTGCAGAAACAGATCATCCTAGAGATAGGAAATCTTTGGGTGCTTCTGCAGGCATTCTTGCAAGAGTCTTTCAACAAGATTCCTGTCGTTGATGCCATTATCACTTTCACGCGATTCTGTGGCTTCTGTGATATCCATGATATCTCCCTCATTGCTTTGGCAGCACAACATGCAGAACCCCTGGATCATATTCTTCATGGGAGGTGTCTTTCTCAATGGGGACATCTCTCTCTCTATGGTGATCAATATGGCAAGGCAGAGGAGAAATATCTGGCAGCTGTAGAGCTGTTCAAACTTGCTGGAGACCTGAATCAACAAGCACATTCATTGCGACATCTTGCTGATCTTTATCTCCTATCACCTGAGGTCAATCACAATCTGGTGAAAGGCATTTTGGACCAGGCTTTGGAACTGCATCTCCAGGGAGATGATATTGAGGGCCAAGCATGGGACCTGAAGAGCCTTGGAGAGCTATACTATCAGCTTGGCCAGTCTCAAGATGCCACAAGGTCATATTCTCAGGCATTGGCTTTGGTGACTCCCCACAATTATCCTGTCTGCTGTGCACACTGCCTCAGAGGCCTTGGTTGTGTGCAATATGATTTGCAGGAGTACAATACAGCCAAGGAGATATTGCAAGAAGCTCTGGCCATGTATCAGGAGATTGGACTTGTAAAAGGACAGGCCAATGCCTCCCGTCATCTTGGAAGGGTACATGCTGCACTGTCAGAGTTTGACATAGCAGAGGAGATGCTGAAGAAGTCTTTGTTGTTATCCAGGAGAGCATTTGCTGGACTAGGAGAGCTGTGTTCACATTGGGATTTGGGGGATCTGGGAATGAAGAGGGCCAAGTGGGAGGAGGCTGAGAGGCATTATCTGTCTGCTTTGGGTTTGGCAAGACAGCTTTCCAGACAGCAGGACAGTGAAAACATCTTACATGACCTTCATGCATGTTACCTGGAGCTGGATCAGCCAGACAACACTGCAGATGTACAGAAAGAGGCTGAGGCAATTTAATTGTACACTAACATGCCTACTTTACTCCATCATGACACATCCCACTTCTTATCCTGATTCATTGCCTGTAGTACTGTCCTTGATTCTACCCTTGGCTTCCTAGTGCCATGATGCATGTAAGATAGGGTCAGCCTCTTTCAATCTGTGTTACTGTATGTAGCCAATGCTGGTGAGGTTGTTCAGACCAGGGAGGGTGAGGATTGTGACTGAGGTATCATGATGACAGCAGCCTAAAGATGGTGATCAGATCAGATCATCCACTGGTACTGATATCCCCTACTCACAGTAAGGCATGCATGTGCACTGATGATGGGGATTGGCCCGGCCGTGCTGCACATCCACCCATTGGCGATGTGAGCTGTCCAGGAAGAGATGCGGGAGACCAAGGAAGACAAGGGGGATAGCCAAGGCCTCGCGCCGGAAAGGGATCCAATGTTCGTTGTGGCCGTCGGGGCGGAGACGGATTGCTTGGATCAAATGTTCCTAGTGTCGGACACAGACTGAGGGTGTGACAAAAGACTCAGTAACTGTATTGTCGCAATAATGTACATACAGACAGTCAACTGCACGGGGATTGCGTACCTAAAGGCATAAGCAGAGCCACCAGCTCCTGGCGCCCCCCTTGAGTGAACGGAGGAGATGAGGAGGGAAGTAAGCAATCTAGACTGGCACGCACCAATGGAGTTGTCGACCTATACCTCCGAAGCCACACTCGAAGGCATTGGCAGGGTGCGTCTGATGGTCCTGAGGGTCAGCCGAACAACGTCATTAATAGAAACAATATGCAAAAGAGGTAAACTGACCCTGGGTAGAGGCTGGTCGAAGGACATGATCCTTGCAGCCTTGCAGTGTGATACACCCAGGCCCAGGCGGGAATGAACATGTGCTGTGGCCAACATTTCATAACCAAAGCTCCCACACTTCCGGACTCAAATACCTCTTCACTGTCTGACCTGGTTGACTACCACGTCCGGCTTGATTGGGTTCATGTCGATCGCGACATGAGTGCAGGGTGGTAGAGGTCGATGCCGTGCTGCTGTCGGAGGGTGTGTTCTGCCTACAAATTGCGCGAGAGCATTGGCGAAATGGAGTTGTCCGAGGAATCAAATAAAATTGGGGAGTAGATGACCGGTGCCGGAAGCCAGCTGTGGTAGGGTGGTAATCATGCTCGTGCGCAGGGGGTGTACGTGGTTGGCGTACTCAGTCTCGTTTCTATACTATATGTGGACGGTATGTTCCTGAGAGATCTGAGAGCTTATCAGCACAAGTTTGCGAATAAGTGTGGCACCACTGCGGCATACTTGGCATGTATCACGACGCCAACATTGCCAACACTCGTTTGTACTCAAAGATGACGAGACCCTGTGTAGCAGACTCGATACATTGCAGAAGACAGATGGATTGGTTTCATTACATTCATAGTACTAGCAACATCAAACAAATGCGACAAGTGGTGAAGAACAGATGTACTCACAACTTGATGCCTTTCATGTGAGATGAAAGACAAATATAACATGCTCACTTACCTGCCTATGCTGCTGCCTTCGGCTTCGCTACTTGTTTTAGGCATCAGCAGACTGGGTATTGCCAATCCGCGTAACAACGTCCTGCAGATAATCCATTATACATGTACGAGAAACGAATCTTGATGAACTGGACATAGTTGTGGGAAGTAGTCTTGCGCACCTCGTCCTTGTCTGGCCACCAACGAGCCCGTCTGCCGACTCGCCATTCAGGGGACGGATGCTGGACGTGCCGACGGTCAGCTCTTGCTAAATCTCTCGGATGTACTGTTGCGCTGTTTGGAAGTTAGGGTGTCCGCAAGCAAGTTACGACATTCTCGTTCAAGTCAGACAGGTGCGAGCAACATACTGAGGTGAAAGGTAGGAAATTGAACGAAGTCAATGGCGTTTGTTCAAGGACTGCACAACCCCGGCAGACCCACCACGGACATCTGTTGGAACTGCGAAGGCGACCTCACTGAGCGCTGTGACAATAACAGTGGAAGTCTTGGAGAACATAAACGTGGTGGAGAAGAGCTGGTCGTTACAGGATGTCGTCCCAAGCGTTGGGGGCTCGAAAGTGAAGATGGTACAAGCTCGCTGCGACCTTTACATACGCGAATAAATCCTAGAGTTATGCTGGTGCTATCCGTCCTGACCGCTGATATACACTAGCTGAAAACGTGTGTTTTGACATAGACAAGAGGTTGCATCGTGACCATGCTGGAATTCGGACTGGCATGCAAGTGTTGGGAATACGCAAACGCGCACTCACTCGTCCATTTCTCTCTCCGCTGTTTCTCCGCCCGCTTTTTGCCTTCTGTCTGTTTCTTCGTCATTTATTTATTTGTTTACCATACTATCATATTACTTTACTTCTCCCCTCACTTCGACAAGTTCTGCCATGCCTTTATGTTGTCTATTCCGCCTCTGCTACTGGCCCAGCATTGAACGCGGCCACCTTTTCTTACTCACCTTCCGTTTTAAGCAACTCGGTGAATACCGACGCATGTGCAGAAGCATTACCTCACATCTCCTAGAGGAAAAAAAAAACATAAAGTTTGTTTCCATCTTTTTCT
>QLPN01002668.1:12386-42637 GCA_003314395.1 Albatrellus ellisii | reverse complement strand
GCCACGGCCCTGCAAGTAAGTGCATCCGATCGTTCTAGAAGCAGCATCTTCTGGCAATGTTACACCGATGGATTCTGTGGCAGTGACGGAACATTATAGCTGCAGGGTCTATTGTACAAGTAGCGCCCCCAAGGCGCCTGCACACCAGTACAACTACTAGTGATCCTTGTAACTGCTTAACAAATCTGTTACCTGTGTCCTGTGCATCGCTGTTTCAAACAATTGACGCTCGCTCTCATAGTAAGATGCTAAGCGCTGACAGTGTGACTTTGAGTTGTGTGCCATTGTGGGGGAAATGCTAGGGCTGGCCTTATACTTTTAACAGTATGTCTCGTGTGTAATTAAGTGAGCGTATGGAATGATCATGACGGTAAGGGACAATGTGTGTAATGAAATGAAGGTGGCCGAACCTTCAATTGTCTCACCAAGGGCAGAAAGCGCTCCTAACACACAGCTGCGGTAATATTGCACTGGCCAGCGGCAGTAATGACTCGAGCCATCATGGCAGAAAGCGCTCAGGGATGACACGAAGGCGAGTCTGCTGATAAGATAAGATCTAGCGATTAAGTAAGAAAATCAGTGCAGTTGGCGAGATGTCCAATTTTTCAAAATATAACACGAACAGTCATGTACCCAATCCTAATGCCTGCTCTTGTGCAAACTTTATAAACCCCTCTACCTCCTCCATGTCACACATGCCCTTATCCCCCCGTTTTTGCTTCTCTCCTCCGCCTACTATGCTTCACCATACAACCTTCCATGGCCCACATAGATTTATCTCTACTATTACAAAAGCCCGGTCGACACACACATTTAAAGCTTTCTATGCTGTACGTTCTTGACGCTGTTGATGATGCAATTACTGTCTGATGATGCGTATTTCTTTGCAGACCGTGAAAAGTCTCCGTGAAAAGCCTGAGCCAGAAGATTTCGACCCGCCAGACAACGTGGGTCATTCCTACATACTGCATATATTTTATCATGACAGATCTGCGTACTAGGATTTCATCCTATCTATTTTGCGTGCCAATCCTTCTGCGAGGGATGCAAAGTCGTACCTTGCATCGTTTGGCGCACCACCTCAGCCACGCCCCACTCCGCTTTCGCTAGCAACTGAACTACCCAGTACCACATCCTTGGCAGACGTCCAGGGGCAGATGCGAAAGGCTCCCGATGTAGCACATGAACCCAAACCTACGCCTCTCGTTGCTTCCATCTTAAATCCAGTCTACCGCCACACCGCACTGGTCAAGATCCAAGGTCCATTCACAGACCGGCAACTGGAGAGTATCGCGCGAGGGATGGCGTACCTGGAGAAGCTTGGGCTTGTGAGTGTCATCGTGGTGGACCATGATGAGGTACCGAAGGGTGAACATGGTGAGCGCGAGGCTGTCGTCGAAGAGGCGATGCGGGTCGTGAACGCGCTTGAGAGGCAAGGGGTTCAGGCGCGACCTGTCCTGGGTGCGGTTGCGCGACTCGGGCCCAAGCCGGAAGATGACGTCATGTCACAGCATCAGATCCCCGAAGCGCACACTGTTCCCTCAGACCTCATTCCCATCCGTTTTGCATTACGTGCCGGCGAAATCCCGGTTCTCCTTCCCATGGCACTTGACTCGTTCTGTCGCACCGTTCGGGTTCAGGCGGACGATGTGCTCATCGCTCTCGCACGTGGCATGGTCGAGGCTGCCACGTTGGATGGATACAACCACCACAGCCCGGAAAACTCACGGTCATATTCCGATGAGGTCGACCTTACGCCGCTACGGCTGATGATCATCAATCGCGAAGGCGGCATCCCTTCTTACGCACGTTCCGGATACCCACACCTTCTCGTTAATCTGTCTTCAGAGTTCCATCACATACAAAGTACTTTTGATCGCTCATGGAAAACCACACATCCCACGGCGCTTGCGAACCTTTCTTTGGCCCGCAGCTGCCTTGCTTACATGCCTCCTTCTTCTTCTGCCGTCATGGTCAACCACCGCTCACCCTCATCTCTCATCGCAAACCTGATCACGAACAAACCGGCGGTCAGTTCGAGTTTACCACATGCCCTGCTTCAGGGAAATCGGGGCCTCACGCCTTCTACGCCTACCCTCCTCCGGCGTGGGATGGAGATTGGAGTTGTCCGGAACATCAACGACGTTGACAAGGTCAAGCTGACGGCATTGCTGGAGCAATCATTCAATAGGAGGCTGGACACTGGCGCCTTTTTCGCGCGCTTAGAGAAGCGCCTGGACTTTGTAATCATAGCCGGGGATTACGTGGGGGCCGCCGTCGTTACCCTTGAGCCTTGTTCGCCGGAGAGCAGCTTTTCTCCCATTTCATACCTCGACAAGTTCGCCGTGTTGCCGAATAATCAGGGCGATGGCACTGTGGATTTCCTTTGGGTTGCTCTTCACGACGAGACATATGGGCTCGGCCTACCCAACTCTGTCAATCCCAATGGTGGGAAGGGAGGGCGTGGTGAGGGCCAAGATCTTGTATGGCGCAGTCGCGCGAACAACCCCGTCAACAAATGGTACTTCGAGCGGAGCTCTGGCCACCTGCGCATGGGGGACTGGGTGCTGTTCTGGTGCGATGCTGAAAAGCGTCTGCAGACGGAGGAGGGTCGCCGTGCATCAGCCGGTCTTTCGTATGTCGAGCACTGGGAGCGGGGAAGGATGTCGGCGTGGGCCGATGCCGTGACGAAAATACCCCCAAGTTGGAGGAAGTGAGCAGACCTGCCCCTGGGCACGTATGGTTGACGTATCACGCTTAATGTACCACCACTGCCACCTGCATCTGTAGGAGTACGCACGGTTCGTATTGTTGCACCATTTACATTATATTGCCACTAGATTGTATGTGTCACAGCGCATGACCACCAAATACTCGCCCCAGATGCCAATTAGTGTTCGCCTCAAGCTCGAACTCGTGGGCATCTTCTAGTCCGTGGTGCCGAGCTGTTTTGGGAGGTCGGGTGGCTAGTAGAATTTTCGTTATGGATCCCCGCGGGTGCGATAGGTGCCAGCGTCCCCATCCGCTTCCATGGTTTGACTTTGCCCCCGTCGATGAAGACCGTCTGCACGAGTGCCTCCACACCCTCGACGACGCGCTCCCGGAAGCGTCCCATCGTCCATCGATCGATGTTCCTGATGAGCAGGAAAACCTGGATAATGTCTCCCGGGCTGTCGAGTCGCCACTCGTGGAACACGTCGTCCTTCGTGTCCTTCTCCTCACCCAGGCCCGGAAACGGCGCCGACTGCACGATCTGGCGCGCACCGGCATCGAATCAGCTCGCGGTCCACGCGTGGGTATAAGACACGTACGGGGCGTCTCTCCGCATCACTCAGACACCAGTCTACATGCGCCCGGACCGTACCGTCCGCCCAGAGCAGACCAAACACGGGCGCGTCGACGCGCATCGCATGCAAGTGGCGCACCGCAGCGGTCGTGGACATGCGGTTCTGGCGGTACGCGTCCCCAAGTATCTGGTGCATGGGCTTCTTGTCCTCCCACACGCTCGACACGAACTCGAAGCACGGCATGCTAGGCAGCTGCGAGCACGGTGTGCTCTGGCTCGCGAACGACGCCTCGCCGCGCGAGGACGTTCCCGTCAGCGAGCTGCGCTTCAGCCGCTTGAACGGCGACTTGGCCGAGTGCGAGAGGTGTCGGATGTCCGCAGCGGGCACGAAGACCGCGCAGTCAGGGATAACTGTCTTCGCATTCAGGATGCGCACGGCCTGCGTGCGTGGGCGGCACGGCCGCACAGGCTGCGGGAGCGACATTGAGCACTTTGACCTATCTGAGATGTGAGACGACGTGCTTGGGCTGTTTGCCAGCTATGATACCTACCTGTAGGAACACTCTGCGAGCGCAGGACTGCGGAAGACCTCGTACCTGGACGACCCCTCACTTTGTTAGCGTTGCACACGAAGTGAAGGTACGTCCTCACACGTTGGCAACGAAGTCGGCCTCGGAGATCTTTTCGTTTGACTCGCGCAGCCTGCAGAGGCGTTTCCATGCGGAGAACACGGCCCGTAGATCGTCGAACAGCCCGCGGGAGTCCTCTGCAGATACTGCGTCGGAAAACAGGCCCGGACACGCCTTATAGGCCCTGTCTATGAACTTCATGAACTCAGGCGAGGACAGTATCTTCATTCTATGGCGCGTGCGTGACGACTATGCAGGGCAGCACCAGGGTATCAATAAACGCAGCCATCTCTCCCAATGCCATAATTCCATGTACTGACTTTATCGACCCACGCGGCCGGAAGCATGCCATTCGTCTCAAATACGCGCACGACGTCGTCACGCAGGTCCCCGGGCATGTCTGAGAATGCCACCTGGTCGCAACCCTGGTACGTCGACCACGTCTCGAAGTTCTTGACATTACGTGCAATTCTGTGAGTTCCATTTCAATCAATCGCGGCGAGATTTTGTCAATGGAACACACGCGACTCACTCAGATGCGGAGAAAGAGCGCGGTTGTCGCGTATTCTTCTTTACGGCCTGGCTTTGCTCCGAGTCCAGTGAGGATCGAGGAGGTGGCATAGCTGGGACGTAGAACGTGGTGGTCAACGTGGTCAACGTGGTCAACGTGAGAGAGCGGACTGAATGGTGAAACGTGATGGGGTGCTTCTGAAAGGATACTGCTCTCCACTGATTGGATAGGCTTGAAAGAACGACAACCTCAATTGAAATGCTGTCGCCTAAGTCCGTGCAGCGCTGTGCCTAACCGATGCAGCGGAAGCAAGTACCGGGCCGCCGGGTATCACCGTGAGCAAATCTAGTCCACTCCGCGAACCTAGCCGGAGTCTTTGTGCTCGCTGCGCGACGCGCGCCCCGCTCAGTATGTGTGGGGGATGTAGGTACAGAGGGGTCTAATATATGCGGCGTTGTCTGCTATGAGTCTGTGTGAGTGCGAAAGCGCGGAGCGCTTACCAGCCCCGCGGGTATACTCCTAGTCCGAAGTGAGCTGCGAAGGGGCGATCCTCGTGATTGCTGGCTAGAGTCATATCCGCAGGACCAATATCCGAGAGGTAGCGTGGAGGTGGGTGCGATGAGAGAGCATGGGGAGCACGCCGTAGGTGGGAGGGGCAAGCGTGGTGCGCTAGGCGCCGCTCGCCCAAATACTACACTTTCGTCCTTTCTCATGCCTCAGTACGTGCGAGGCTAACAACCTTGGCGGGCATAGTCTTACTACAGATAAACTCGGCCTTCGTCTAGCATGGGATGGTCTATGATCTTTCTCGATCTAAGCGTTCAATGTAATTGTTATTCAAGGATATCACATGAGCGTATCTAAAGCCCTTCTAGACGCCTCCACTCCGAGCTGGAGGAATTAGTCCATCAGTACATCCTCGGACCGTAAGAGAAATCGCAAGTAAAGCACTTACGAATGTTGCCGCGTTCGCGGGGAATGCCTATGTGTCACCTTCAATCAGTACACACGCAATCGTAAGTGAAGAAAAAAATACGCACTCGCGCCATTGCCGGCCCGAAGCCCTTCCACAGCGCGCGGACGCCATCAGTTGCAATAGTCTTCCGGGCACAGTCCAAGAAACCCGAGTACGTCCCGGTCGGTGCCGACTGTAATCTCGATTTCAAGACCTTCATACAGTATAGAAATCTTGTCAGCATGCAGCAGCACTGAAGCAGCATATGGACACACGTCTGGAGGAATTGCAATGGCCCACATGGCCACGCCCGCAGTACCGCCCGCAATGATGACGGCACCTATGTTTAAGTCGGCAGGCGAGGAACCCGCTGGGGTGAGGAATCGCTTTGTTACCTCGTATGCAGCAAAGTACCTGTAGTAAGTCAGGACATTGAGATCCGCGGCAGCATGAGCAAGCAGAACGGAAGTGAGGTAAAGCTCTACACACGCGGCACTCCCGGGACCATCTCGCGCAAGCGTAGCGGTAGTACCGCGGAATATACTGCGAATGCCGCCCTCTTTGTACAGATGCTTCATAACATCGAAAACACCCTTGTATTTGAGCTCAGAGCCTGCTTGTCCTTGAACCTTTCCGGGACGTAAGAACACGGATGCATGGCGTCGTGCAGCGTACGACGACATACCTGAAGGAGAACCTTGGCTCGCTCCACAGGAGCCGTGACGGCCGTGGTCGGGACAGCAGATAGGAAGCCAGCGACCGCCAACTCGCCAATAGAGAGGGCTGAGTTTGTGCGGTTGGGTGTAAGAGCATATATCAATGCTTTGGATGTATCATACGCCTAGGCGCGATGCATGTCAGAGCAGACAACGCCCGAGGGATACTATCGCATACCCAAAAGGAAATTGCGAATATGGGGGTGACGCCAAGCAGCGGGGGTACCATGCCGCGGTACATGCTGCAGCAACACATTCAGCTTGGCACCATGGACACACGAGAGGAAGATGGGTACCCGGTGATACCATCCCGAGCGGTAGTCTGTCGTACCACGTCCAACGCTCCCTTGTACGCGCCCGGGGCCGCTGTTTGTAGTCTTGTCTTGGTGAGATCGAATGGGTGGCCTATTGAGGACCACCGTCGATGTTCAGCTTACGACGCAATACATGACAAACTTAGACACGCACCAACAAGCACCGCCGACACGCCACCGAATCCACCCGCGATGAACGACTTGATGTTGTCGGCCGCAGATGGGGCCGTGCGCCCCGGCTCCGGCTTCGCGTCCTGGCTCTGCGGAACAGGGAGAAGGTCAGGACTTGAGAGATGCAGAAAACACACTGGTATCACCATTGGTCCTCGGAGGAGAAAATGGGGAGAACACAAGGGCGAGATGGTTTAGACATTTCTAGCTTGGCTGCCTGCTTCCCGATGTGGAAACACTCTCCCGTCAGCCCCCTGCCAATTCCGAATACCCTCCTCTCAATGCCTCAGGCCAACTTGAACATTCCGCTGGCCGGGTTCAGCGCCTTCGGTGCCCATATATACACAACACACTTCTTTTGAGCAATTAACCCAGACCGCAAACTACGACTCCTGCGATACCTCTCCGGTCTGCTTGATTGACATGTGATTATTGCCAGTCTGCCACTAGTTCGGACAGCACCCAATAACAAATTATCAGCCGGGTACTTTATAATGCGAGACAAGTGCCAAGTCGGCAACAATATCTACTCCAAGTGGCAGGGAAGATAGTGTGGGCAACGTATAACCAAGCGTTGTCGTCGAAAGACATATGCTGATGTCCGTAGCAGGGAAACAATCAACGCATTCCGAAGACAAAAAGAAGCGCCGCAGGCGCGTGTGAACGTGCTCAGGGCTAACGACGTAAACGAAAATTTCTTGACAACGTTGTCATTGTTAGTTGTCGCCAATGGTTGTTTTCTAATCCACGCGTTCGAGCTTCCGCAGCTACACGACAATATCACCACGATGTCCGACACGGATTCGTGCGATTCAATGAATCCATGTGAGTTTGCGTAGACCCATAAATGTCAAGGGCAAAATCCAAAGCAAATAGACAAGAACGAGCGGAGCGCGCAGTTATAGTGGATACAAAGGATAGCTGACTGATGCAGAATCAGACTGGCCAGTGGTTGTGTAAGTTGGATGATGTTGCCTCACCATGTGGCCCCCCCTCTCTAGACAACACAAAGCTGCTCTAAATAATTTGTAGTCAGGCACAGTGTTTTGCCGACTGTTAGATTGCCTGCCGCTGCCAAGCGTAGTTCTCCTCTCCCTCAGTTCCGACTTCTCAACACTGTTCCTACCACTATGGTTTCGGCCACATACGTTGTTATAGTTCTACTTCAAGTCCATAAACACAATATAATCATTTAAGTTGTAGCTACACCATGAAAGCGAGATACCCGGTCTCGCCTTTGAATGTCTGTAAATAACATGTTCGAGAAACTAGCCCATAAATCTCCATCTTCAGTTTGCCATGTAGGAACATAAACATTCAGAATCTGGTTAACTCCTACACACTGAACCCGAAGGTTGTGAAGCCGCACACAAATCTCCAACAGATCGCTCCGGCCCTGGTTATCATTAATGTCCATTGGAACCCGCAACCGTCCAAATGAGCCCTGCAACGCACGCATGCCCCACTCAACAGATTGCCGATAGGACAGCAGCTGACGGTCAAACCGTAACCGCTGCTCTTGCTCATGTGGGTCAGAAGGTAGTCGTTCACCAGCCTTCAATGGTGCTTTGATACGACCCTTGAGGAAACGGGCACCACGCGGGAAAGCTGTATCAGCGACAAGGTAGTAACCGTCAGGTGTTTTGTCCCGCAGCTTTTTGTAAATTGGCCGGGCAACTTTAGAGTCGTGCCAGCTGCCTGGACAGTTAATGGATGCAGTGATAATTAATCCTGAAAGTGCACATGTCACATGATGTTGAAAAAAAAAAAAAGGAGGCTTACCCCGGGGAGAGAAAACAAAAACAGAATTGATATTGTGCTCATGGACCCAGCCATTGAACGTCGCGTTCTCAACCTCCGGGTCTGATGACTCCTTAACAGGGCTCCTCAATCCATCAATGGTCGCAAACGCAAATGTTAACATTGGATGGCGCCGGACAATGAGTGCATTGTCTTCCACAAATCCCAGCCCTTCAGTCCACCTAATGCCACTTTCTGGCATTGCACGCAGCGTCATCAAGAGGATAGAAAGTGAAAGCTTGAGGTAGCGGCTAGTGGTGGTAGGAATGAGTGCGAAAATGAGTTGAAGACCCACACTGGGCATCGCAGAGGCGAGATAATGAAGTGCAAGACCTAATGCACCTGCACCATCAAGGGATCGTCGTCCAAGACGAGGAGCTCCATTTGCCTGTGTGTCTCCTCGAGGTATAGGCATACCATCCCAAGTTCTCTCGAATCCTCCAGCCAGAATCCTCTCGAATGTTGCACAGTTGAAACCCATTGTTGTAACAAATGCACGGTCATTATGACTGAGGTAGAGGACTTGCCATGGCGTGTTGTGACGGGGGTCCGGAAGGAGTTGGGAGCGACAAAGATAAACCCGACGTTGTGTTCGTCGTTCGCAAAGCTGTTGTTGACCTTGCTCGGCACCCAATATGATGAAGGCCGCGATCGCAGCCAACTCATCCTGAGAGTCATTGGAGCTGCTATCGTCACCATTGAAGAGATCCATGTAAAGCTACCAGCGGCAGAGGGGACAAACCAAGGAGGCTACGGCCAGGAACAAGCTGACTCATAATTTTTCTAAATCTTTGTGACGTGTGCTTACGGTTTAGAGCAATGTGCTCTTAACTACTCATAATTACATGATGATTATGAGATTATGAGACTCGGAGCTCTAAATCCTTACCCCCTACTAGCGCTGGCGGGAATGAAGGCTATTGTACAGGAAGATATTCGCCGCCGTAACGACAGCAGTAATCATGGTCGATATGTCTAGGTACAATACACATAGTTATGCAGTGTCTATTACATCCTAAATCACGAATCGTCCGAATCTCGTGAGAATCCCCCGACAGGCTCGTATGTTGCCTCCGTCGTGTCCCGCTTCCACACTGCCCTAACACCACAGAAAAATATGCAGATGAGTCCGATGCCAAGTCCTCCTACCACCAACGGTGCTCCATATGCCTGCCACCACGGTGGCTGATATGGAAGCAGAAGCCGATCAATCTGTATGACGCCACCCAAGCTCCCTCCTGTCGTGGCACGGCCCCAGGAAAGCACACGGGCCCAATCTGTCTGCCCATCTGTACCTCGCGCGTCCTTGATCCCCACAACAATATTGCCACCCTCAAGCTCCCGTATCACGACGTCGCCGTACTCGGACTGTGGTGAAAGCAGTGTCGCATAAGCGGTATGGTCTGTCAATGCCAGTGGTCGGTTGTTGTTTGGCGTGTTGGAGCCATCGGTATGCTTTTCCTTAGGGGTCCTGATCATATGCTGGCTTACAATTGCACGAAGGATGTCCTTGTCCACGTAGAGCTGTGTCAGATTGACTTTCTTGAACGCGTCTTCGGTCGGGCAGAGTAAGGTCCATCCACTTCCGGACAGGTCACTGTGACTCCATGGCGAATCCTCTGGCGGATTTGTCCCGTTCAGGACCCAGTCCATACCTGCTTTGACAATCAAGTTGGCCATGGTCGTGCCCTTGGCAGCTTTCACAAGTTTTCCAACTGTGAGTTCGACGGAGCGAGGTATCAAGATGTCAGAGAGCTCATGGACTACGCCTGTTTCAGAAAGCATGTTCTTGAGATACAAGTCCGAAGTAAGCCCAGCCCAGCCTCCACTGGGGCTGAGAATGATGGAGCCGTTAGCTTTGCGATCAACGTGGATATCCGAGCCGTCCAGCGTGGCGTATGTGCGAGCGGACGAGCTTTGTATGTTCTGCGTATATACGACATCGTCGAGTGCATGATGTAAGATGACATGTTCCAAGTCGGATTTGGCAGAAGCCGAGAGAAGATGGTCGCTGACAAGCATGCCGAGGCGCTTGAAAGCGTCATTGTGGGGAAGGAGAAGGGTGGTGCGGGGAGTCCTCTTGAGAGAATCAGCAAGAGATACTGAGAAGATGGCAGCCAAGAAGGAAGACAAATCCAAGGAAGGCAAAGCAACCTGCAGAGAGTCGGCAGGAGGAATGAGTGGTCGTGAAAGAAGATAGACAACAGTTTTGTCAATTTCGACTAAGGAAACTGTTGAGCACCGACAAAGATAAATAGCCGTGAAAAACGTACTGGGTTCTCCAACGATGGAAGCACCCCCGAATCGGATTGACGGTGACAATGGCTTTTTGTCATCACCTGTGCTAAGTTCCACTTCTACCACTTGTCGTTCGCCGTCCAGCCCTGGCTCGTCCAGTTCCGTTTTCAACAACTGGGCATCCCTCAGGTCGTGTGACCTCCATCTCCCTGGAAGGAAATGGTACTTCAATAATTTCTTCAGATCGTTGCTGCCTTTCTTGGGTAGGCCATCGTCGCCGAACGTAGAAAGGACATCATCTTGAGGCGCAAGGATCGTATATTCGGAGTCGGTATTGTTGATGAGGTAAGTGAGATTGACGGAATGAAGAAGAGATATGAACGTGCTGCAGTTCAGGGTCAAGAGGTATTTCTCAGGCGTCAACTGCAGGGCACCAGGAGGAATTAATAATGACGATACGGTGTGAAGGACACCATTTGAAGCATATATATCAGGGTGTTTCAACTCAGCACCGGACACAAAGATCTTGTCTGCGGTATATACAACCTCCAGGGTATGGCCGTCAACCGTGGTAACTAATGCCCATTATCAGCAACGACCCGTGAATGATGGTGTGATTTCGTCACATACGATTGACAGCTGGTTTTAATGAGTCACAGTAACGAACCTTGTCCATGACGACGGCATGCATGTCAAATATTCGATGGAGGTCGTTGGATGCGAATTCACTTTCGAGATATTGTTTCTCGATCGGATGCAAGGCGTCCCAGGCGGAGTCAATGGGGAGGAAGAGCGAGAGTTCGGAAGTACTGTTGAGACGTGCAGTAATCTCAGGGGTGAGGATCTTATGAAAATAGGAGAGGGATGGCTCGTGTTCTACAATGCTGGCTGTGGGAGAAAGTCGATCGACGTCCTAGACAGCAAAGGCCAGAGGTACTGACCTAGATCTGCTGGAACCTGGAGAACACCATCAACCCCAAGCAAGATGCCGTTACCTGCCTCCACAACGTCCTTGACAAGCTTGACTCCACCGTTGCCGAAGGCGTCGACACCAACGCGGAAGGAGCTATCATCTTCCACAATGAGTCTGAGCAGCTGGGGTTCACCGCCGAGGGTGCCGCCAGGAGTCGGAAGCCACGGCGGATACGGAGGAGGTTCGTGGGAGGGAGAGTCGGGAAGAGCGTAAGGAAAATGGAGGGTTTTGAGGACACAGAGGTCGGGTTCATGAGGAAGAGTGATAGAGTAGTTTAACATATGATAGAATAAATCCTGACGGAGTTTCTCGTTGAGATTATCAGCAAGGGGGGCATCGGACTGCTGCAAAGCATGGGACCATAGGGGATTCAGGGTGGAGTGTTTTTCGACTGCGTCGTTTGTGGGAGCGAAGAGGGTGGAGTGACTGAGCTTATTGAGAGTGGGTATTAGTTTTGCACGTTGAAGCAAGTGAAGGAGTAGAGAATAATCCGGGTCTGCAGAGAGAACATCGACGAGGGTGGAAGAAAGAGGGTGGGATTGAGGGGAAAGGGGCAATTGAGAAGCGGAGGCGAGGGCGAAGAGGGAGAGGGCGAGATAACGCATGGTGGAGGGAAGCGTTGGGACGAGGAAATCTACTTAAATAATGGCATGTAGGTCAGGAACAAAAGGTGGTCGAACGGAAGACGTGAGGCGTATTTATGACTTATGACGCCACTTGCTTCCCGCGCTCATGCTCGACCTCGTCCGCTCCTACCCCGGCTCCCCAGCCTCCCCTCCCCACCTCCTCTCTTTCCAGTCCACCTCCCTCTTGGTTCGCCCTTTATTTTCCTCTTCCTATCCTCTCTTTTCTTATCGTTCATATCAGGTCTACCCTTCCGCCGACACCATCGTGGTCCTTACCACCCCTTCTCTCCGCTTTCTTCGTGCACTTGCATTCTCCGATGTCTTTCCCCGCACCCGCAATTCCACAGATCATATAACATGTACCACAGTAGACTCTTCAATGCATCTCGTACATCTTCTCTGTCTGTCACACGTGCCGCTGTCTTTAATACTTGCACAGATTATTGCCTCTATGGGGCCCTATGTCGCCGCCTGGTCCCTTTTAGGGGTCCGACACGACACTTGGCGCGTACACTCATCCCTTATTCTTCCTGCCTGCCGTACTATCTCCGCTTTGGAATGTAAAGCAGGTAGCTCTCTCCTTTGTGCCATTCCACTCCCTGCCAACGTCTCATTCTCTCCGAGGGTTGCTCGCCATCGGCAGCGAAGGCACACTAGCAGTATACACCCTCATCCTCGAAAATGATCTCCCTACCTGGTCTCAAAAGTGGACTCGCCCGTACGCGTTGGCCTTCTTCTACGTTCTTCGTCCATTCACTTCAGACTCTAGTGCTGCTACCCCTGCCCGACTGTGCTTCTCTCCTTCCTTGATGTACATCGCTGCCGCCTCACAAGTGCGTTTCGATCACGGCACCCGCGGGTTCTCCTCTAACCTGCATCCAGTCCGATAATCTTGTCCGGATATTTTTGACAACATCCGGTCATCAAACTCAAGACATCTTCCACCCTCGGCCGATCACAAACCTTATCTGGCGTCCCGCCCAAGCTTCGAGTCGGTTCGTTGTCCGCCGGTACTGCAGTTGCATTGTGCTCAGGTCCTTTGCAGTGATGACCTTATACTGTACACTATCACATCAGACTCTACTCTGCGCATATTTCTTCCGGTCCTGGATTCCCCTCAACACATACAACTGCATGCATCCGTAGACCTATTTTCGTCTCTTCCTCCAGCAGCTCTTTCCCATTCATCCTCTTCACTTAATCAGTCCAGCATTTTCTGGCTAGACAGAGATGTTATTGGTAGCGTACTTGCTAAAGTCTTACAAGAACAGTCTGACATCGAGGATGCGAAGACACGAAGAGCCAGAGACATCAAAGAAGAAGGCTGGGATCTCTTCCTGCGCGTTCTTGCAGATGGTTCCCTCGTGGTCAGGGCTGTTACTGTAAGTTGCAGGCGGTCCGACTTCCTACTATGATGATAATCATGCTAGGCAGAATATTGAACGCCGTCCACCTACTTTACTGCGACAACTGACTCTTCTTCAAAGCTGGCCTTCTGCTTTCCCCATCGTGCCGTTACACCTCTGCATCCTACCTGATCCTGGTCAGCTCACCCTCACCCTAATCACCTTTCCTCCGCTGGCAGCATTTACACTTGAGCCGCTCAACTTCTTTGATGCGCGTTCAGACGGCCTGAAGCCCCATGCGGAGGGGCTTGATCGCGTCGCAGCGGAGGAGTCGCAGATTATTCGCTTTGTGCGTACACCTGAAGGCAAGGGCGTCGCCGTCCTTCGCAAAGACGGTGGTGAGGCGTGGTTCGTACGGGAGCGCGGCACACAACTGGTACGCGCAGACCGGTGGACTACCGCCGATCATGTGGTTGTACTCAACGGAGGCAGGTTGCATTTGATGGCTGCTCCGTTAACTGTGCTCACTACATCTCGCAGGCCGAGCCTTTGCTACCTATTCCAACTCGACCCAGCTCCTTACTTTACACTCCACGCCACCCTCAACGCTTTCACTCCCACCCATTACCTCGTTGTTTTCGCTGCCACCCTCCTCATCAGGCTTTCACGAGTGCATATTTGGCATAACGATAGAATCAAACCCTTCGATTTTGCACATACATGCGAACTTTGACCATGCGCCTTTTACTCTGGAATTACGCTCAAATACTGCATTGCCATTGCGCGCACCCCTATTGTTTATACTCCCTGTCGATCCAATGGCGTGGAGTAAAGGTAGCAGTGGTCGTCAATTGGCGCATGATGTTCTGCTTAGTGTGTCGCGAGACGGAGGGCTCGCGTTCTGGGTTCCAGACGAGGGCCCCGACGGCGGCTGGCGCAGAACAGGACATGTGCGAACGGGACGCACCGGTATCAGTATGGCTTGCTGCAGCTCTGCGAAAAAATCTGTCCTAGGTGCGCACTGACGTTTCTGGCGTTGTCTTATTTGTAGTCATGCATGGTCCATCAGTTGTCCCTGGTGTCGATGGACAGGAGCTGACCATCTGGGATTCACAGGAGTCTGAATTTGCGACAGGCTTGGAGTATAAGCGCACCCTGGGCTCCGCGGATCTTATCAATGACCTTGATTGGAGCTCAACGCTAGACAACCAGTCCATCCTTGCTGTCGGCTTCCTGTATCATGTCGAGCTTCTTTGTCAACAGCGCATGACTTACTTTGACGACGACCCAGGCTGGGGAGTCATTTGGAGTCTCGACGTTGGACAGTAAGCTATCAAGTTGGTGAGTATAAGCGTTGGTGCTGACTATATGCGCCCGTGGGATAACAAGGACTCTGCCCCATCCTATCAACGACTCGATTTGGCTTGCACATGGGTCCTTGCTTATTGGAGCAGGCCACCAAATGTGTCTTTATGGTCAGCCTCAGTCATCAAATAGCGAGGAGCCTCCAGAAGGACTATTCGAATATGTTGCTAGGCTCAACGGGCCATTAGTTGACTATCATCCCCAAATGCTCTTGCAGTGTCTTCTATGGGGTGAGCGTCGTGCCTTCACGAGTCCTTTAGCCATCCCCGAGCACTCTGATATTATGCACAGAGAAGTTAGCAGTGGTCAAGGAGATTATCGTCAGGCTCGCGCGATATCTCGATGGACTACACGATTTAACGAGCGGCAGGTTCCAATGGACAAGTTTGCCTATTGATCAGTTCTTACGGAAAGATCAGCTCAACAACTCAGTGAGTCATCGTCCGATCACTACTACCTGTGTTGTTTATGGTGTCACCAGTCGAAGCGGGTGCATCGTCCCAGGTACTCCATTCTATTCGAGATACCCGAGCAGGACGATGAGTACGTTTGTCCTATCCTTGTATAGTCTGATAGGACTGATTAATCAGTTGAAGTAGGCATGATGAAGAAGGCTTTTCTCGTTCTTTGGTTGAGCGGCTGTTAGGATATTTAGAATCGGAACATCTGCCGCATCTCAGTCCAAATGAGCATGCGCATCTTTTGGTATTGATCCAAGCGACGCTGGAGGTCTGCACGCAAGTACTTTCCAGAGGTAGACATACTGATTTTTTGACCTAGGTCGATGAATCCAGACGGGCACTAGACGCCAATGGCCTCCGTTTTCTCATCACAATGCGATCTTTCTACATTCTCAATCAGCGTGCATCGGCACCTAGCAGTCCTGAATCAAAAGGTGGAATTGCACGTCGCACAGGTCGGCGAGAACGATTGCGCTACCGCGATATGATTTGGGCGTTCCACAGTGAAAGTCAGGGTCTGTTATTGGCGGCATGCTCATCTGCTTGTGGAGGCAAGATGACATGGAATGATGCGAGAGCTCTGGGTGTATTCTTATGGTTGAATTCATTGGATTCTATGGTGCGTGCCAGCTGTGTTGTTCGTTCGTGCTTATTTACACTTCATTGACTTCTTTTAGAAAGCAGAAATGGAGACCATTGCACGGAATGAATATATGGCGGGAGAGGCGCGGGACCCTGTCGCTTGTTCATTGTTTTACTTTGCCTTGGGGAAGCACAAACTCGTGCATGGACTCTGGCGGCAGGCTGCGTGGCATAAGGAACAAAGCGTGATGCTCAAATTCTTGTCCAACGATTTTTCTCAGCATCGCTGGCGCACGGCCGCTCTAAAGAACGCTTATGCTTTACTCAGCAAGCAGCGTTTCGGTGAGTTACATTGTTGATTGACTTCTGTCTGTGCCTGTCAGCAAACCTCAACTTTGCAGAGTACGCTGCAGCCTTTTTCCTCCTGGGCAGCAGTATCAAGGACGCAGTCAATGTCTGTATCAAGCAATTAGACGACTTCCAGCTCGCTGTTGCATTGGCGCGGCTTCTTGAGCAGGGCGATGAACGACCTATCCTCAAAAGTATTCTGCAAGATACGGTCTTACCAATTGCTTTCAAGAAAGGAAACCGATGGCTTGGGAGCTGGGCATTCTGGCTGCTGAATCGTCGTGATCTAGCAGTTCGGATTCTTGTGGTATGATTTCCCACTTGCTCAATCTTCAATTTGCTTACCTCTCGTGTCAGACACCGCTTCAAGATATCGCGAGTGCACTGGATGTACGAATCACGGAGATCGGAAGCCCACACTACGACGATCCCAGCTTGGCACTGCTTTTCTCGCAGCTCAAGTCAAAAACGCTGCAGACCGCCAAAGGCACAAGCGAGATTCCAGGGCGCGTCGAATTCAGCTTTGTCCTACAAATCTCCCGCGTGTTCATGAGAATGGGTTCGTTCGTGATATCCCGATGACTAGTCTGCGGCGATACTCATACGGTTCGCCTTCAATTACAGGCTGCCATGTCCTCGCATTGGACCTCGTTCGGTCGTGGTCGTTCGACCGGCCGTCCACTGTCATACGCGAACCTTTGCAACGGTCGGCGCCTTCAAGCCCGATATCACCACGCCGTTTATTCCCGTTGGAGCCTGCACTCCGCAGAAAACCATCGCTTGTTATCGACATGGACGTACTCACACCGCCCCTCAGCCGCCCACCGTCGCCGAACCGCGCACATGTGCCGTTAATCACCGAGAAAATCACCGGAGAGGGAGACTTGCTAGCGCGCAAAGCAGGCATGGGCAGTCTGATGAGAACCGCAAAGCAGGACGTGCAGACGCCGGAGTTTGATATGGGTGCATTTTTCTAACATGTCATTTTTGCTCCGGCGATGCCACATGCGCATGTACTCGCTCGCGGACTGTAACGCAGTGTAAAAAAAGTTAGACGGAACGCGCGAGAAGATCAAGCAAAGGACATGATTCAGAGAGTAAATCTATTTAAAACAATTGTACAGGTTTGTGTATATTTTTCTGCTAGCGGAATCCCGATGGAGTTGGAAGCAAAAAGAATTGGCGTGTAAAAGGCGTAAGAACGTAAAGAGACCAGGAAACAAGACAGGCTAGATTAGTGCTCATCCCGTTGCTTCAGGACAAGTTCCTTGTTCATAACCCGCTTCCACACATCATGTACGTCGTCGATGACAGTCTCGAAGTGGCTGGTAGCATCATAAGAACGCGTGATGAAGATGTTATCGGACTTGCCATCCGATGTAGGCGTATACAGTGGTGACACGGAAATGAACCTTGCAAATATGGCGTCAGCACGATATTGGATGGGGGTCCTAGACTTTTATAGACTTACTTCTCATAGATGAGTCCAAGGAGCTTCAGACCAGGAGCAATCTCCTCCTCTGGGTGGGCCGTCTCCACGATCGTACTGACAATGGCAACGTAGATGTCCTTAGCGCAGACGTTATGTGTCGATGAAACCATAGCGATGTAGATATCTGACGAACCAAAAATCAGGAACAAAATATCACGATGATGAACACGACCCATACCATTTTTCCTCTTGACCTGATTTTGGGGAACGACGATCTGGACGCTGTCGGAGTCCTCCGCTCCGGGGATGGGGTGCTTGAGGATACAGATTGCGCGAATAACCTTGCCTTCCTCAATGACGCGCATCTTGCCGCTCTCACTGCTGCCTCCTGCACCGAAGTAGCTTGGGTCGCCGATGACCTGCTTTGCTTTGACCGTCTCCGAGCCGCTGCGAACACCAACAAACTTGCCATCTTTATCCGTCACGATTTCGTCGATTAGTTTGTCGAGCATGTAAGTCCCGCCATAGATAGCAGACAGACGCGCGAAGGACTGTGGAAGCTCGCCAAGACCATAGAGGGGGTAGATATATGGCGACTTGCCGTAACGGGCCATGGAAGAAGTGTAGAGGATGATGCGATCATATGTTGGGCGGGCAGGCTTGGTGATATAGCTGGGGGGGAAAACGTAAGTCCCAAGGCTGAGAATCATCAGTCCAACGGTGCACCCACTCGTCAGTTAAGTACAGAGCCATGGCGTGGCCGATGAAATCTTGGGTACCAGGCTCCAATCCAAATTTCTCATAGATGCTCTTCATGCTGTCCTTGTCTAAGTCGATGCCTGTAAATCAATCTACGCGTGAGGAATGGAAGAGAAGTGGAAATGAGTGGTTAATTACCTTGATGGGTAGTAGGGTCCTCGTCTTTCCATCCTTGCAAAAACTCGAAGAACTTCTTCGCTCGGCGCTTCTCGAAGATACCCATCAGCGGGCTTTTAAGAGCCTCCATCTCCGTGCTCGGGACCTTGGAGATATTGCCATCACGATATACGAAGCTTCCCGCGATCTGCTTGAACTCGAGATATCGAGTAACATCGGTATGCACAAGGATCTTCACGAGTTCCCCAGAGGCGATGATGAACTTCGGCACAAGGTCGACGGCGTAATCTCTGTCGCGCCCGAGCTCGGAGGGCGGGGCCTGATCAAGACGGAATTTACCATAAAGCTACGTACGGTATGGAATGTTAGTCGAGCGTTCATACAACTGTCAGAGATATTGCTACTTGGGTTAAATTCAAGCTGGCACTGTCCCCACCGTAGTAGTTGTTTTTGTCCATGTGCAGGACCTTCTTTCCCTCGACGGACAAGAGGCCGGACAAGATACACTCCGTCAACCCAGTACCCAGCACGATGACCTGAGAAGGTAGATGTCAGAAGAAGAAAGGAAAGCTGAGGATAAGATCGAGTACATCGTATTCCTCATCCATAGTAGGTTTGAGTAGATGTTAGCAGAGTGTAGAGAGTGGGCGGTGGTGGGGGAGGGAGAGAGGACAACAAACTGAACCGCCGCAGCTAAAACCTGCTGCTAGAGTACCTCAAGCCCAGACTGTGATCGATCTGATGTCCCACGTGCCGGTGGCTGGTAACAATAGCCAGAGTATATACAACGAACACTGAATAGGCTACGCTTATACTAGGACATGGTCATACATTTCGCAGAGTCGTTAATTACATGCGGCTCCTAAAATATGTCAACACACTATACTCACAGAGTTCGATGGTAAACCACCGTTTGCTCAACTAACGTTCAACCGCCGTCTGATGGCTTCACACGTTTGGTGACATCCTGTCCGTCCTCCTGCAGCGACTCAACAGGTTTTCGCTTCAAAGCGGTATGGCCAAACTGCGCCCAAGTTGGCCTGCCACGCTGCGACTGTATCGCACGGAGCCGCTGGTCGCGATGCTCGTATTTCCTAGCAAGCTTCAGAAGAGCTGCAAAAACGTCAGCCGTTATAGCAGTACGCACGATCGGCATGTACTCACCGTGTTCGTTTTTCCTATATAGCTCAGCCCACGCTTTATGAGTCCGCTGCGGATACTGTTCGCGTTAAGTTTGGTCACTTGATGTAGTAACATTACATTTCGTTCACCTTTTCATGAAATTCTAACCACCGCCCGAGCTTTGGCTTCGTCAGCCAGTCCGGACACTTCACTATCCATTTTGCCATGACATGCATATCCGTACGAGTGAAACCCTGTCCGTGTAGACCCATCTGCTTTTCGTCGCCTGTTGAAGACAATTCAGCTGAGCTGCTATCTTCGTCGCCGGCAGCGACGGTATCTTCGTTGTTGGGGTCACCAAGTTCGGATTCCACCTCTTCTACGTCGTCTTGATCAGTCTCAGACATTGTACTGCCTCCTCCGTGAGACGGCTTCGCGTAATGGCCCTTTCGAGCAGCAATTAATATCCTGTCAGCTAGTGGATGTCGATTCCAGAAGTAGGCCCAAGAAGATGCAGAATGATGCGGCGCCTTGAGTGAAGATAGGGTGAATGAGGTGAATGAATTGGCCCGCGACAAAAGTAGAGCGGACATAATAATACCTTTCCCGCAAGCATCCTGCATATATCTTTCCGAGTCAAACTAGAATCACGATGCAACTCCCAGGCCAATAGATCAAAAAAGAAAGTGGTATCCTCTGCTGTAAATGAATAGCCGCGCACAGTTGGTTGAACTCTAGTAGGTGGTGAGGGCTCGCGAGAAGGAGGGCTAGGTAACTTCATAGTCTCTTCTATGAGTTCCTTGGGTCCATCTGATAACGATAGTGCTGGAGGGTCCGCTGTGATGCTATTAAATGTAGTGCGAGAGCTTGATAGTTTTTGGGGAGGCGGTGATACCGGCAGCTTTAAGCGGGATGAAGAACTCGATTCATCCCTTACACAGTGTGAGCCTGACTGAGACCTCGAAAGGAATTGTGTCGGCTTTTTTGCAAACTTCAACAAAGGCTCCTTGGCTGGAGGTTCATCGACCGGAGGTTCATTGGCTAGCGCTTCTTTTGGCGGTCCCTCGTTTTGTAGTGACTCTGAGAGACGGGACACGAGGCCATCGATACGGAATTTATGGTCCAGGTAGTAATCCTTCCACAGATTGGAGGCATGATTATTGACCTGTGGATAAATCAATTAGCGAGATTTTCAGACCAACACAGTAACACTAACACCATGCAGCCTTTCGAGAGCTTGCTTATGTGAAAAACCAGAGCGGGTCGACGCGTGAAGAGTGGTGATAAGGATGTCCTCATCGTTTGGTGACTGTCCAACAGGCGTACTGAGCTTCAAGACATCCGACAATACATTTGGATTAGCTGAACCCAAAAGGCCAGGCACGTTCCCGAGCCCGTGCACGTTTCCCATTCCCTGTGAATTTAAAGCAAGAGTCTGCAGTGATGCTTGCAATGTCGAGGCCAATCCCGTTGCCATGTCCTGTGCCATGCGAAGGGAGGTCGACTGCTGTGGCTGTTGACCTTGTGGGACATTGAATGGAGATGTGGCAGACAAAAGTGCAGCAAGAATAGGATTTTGTGTAAGCTGGGCAGCAGGCTGTGGATTTGGATTCTGTCCTGGCATCCCTGACATGGTCTGAGATTGAGAGATGATTGCAAGCAAGTTGGCTATGGCAGAAGAGGCATCGATGGGTTGCATGTATATGTTTCCCTGCAAATTATTAGTGTTCATGATGGGTTTTGAGGTCAGAGGGGTACAATATACTACTGCCGGTGAGTATAGAACGTTGCGGTGAGAGCACACCCAAGTGACCGACACCGGGTAAGTTAACAGCTTTCTCACGGGTAGGCGCCCAACTGGCGGCACTAGTTAGATGATTATGCAGGACAGTGCAGTCGACCTCCCTTCCACAGGGAATGGGAGATGTGCATGGGCTCGAAAATGCGACTGACCTTTTGGGTTCAGCCAATTAAAATATATTGTCGGATGTCTTGAAGCTCAGTATGCCTGTTGGACAGTCACTAATCAATGTGGATATCTTTGTCACTACTGGCCTTTTATATAAACAAGCTCTCGAAAAGCTGCAGAGTGTTAGCATCACTGGGTCAGTCTGCAAGTCTTACTGGTTGTCCAACAGATCAATAATCATGCTTCCAACCTGTGGAAAGATTACTACTCAGCCCATAAATTCTGTATCAACAGCCTCATAGCCTGTCTTTCAGAGTTGCTCCAAAATGCCAAAGGAGCACCATGTATGCACAGGCTATGGCAGGCAGCAGCAATCAAGATATAGGTTAAGGACAAGAGGTATGAAACTCCCAGCAGGGAGAGAGTGGCAGGCAGCATGACTGCAGCAGAGTAAGATGGGTTGTGAATGCAGTAGGTGACACAATGTGGTTTAAGTATGCTGCAGGGAAGATGTAAGAAAGTGATAAGATGAAGTTGAGGGGATACTCACTCAGACGAGATGTAAGATGTCTGAGGAGTTGTAGCATAGGGTTCCCATCTTATATAGTATGTGAGGGTAGAGTTGTAGCAGAGAGTATAATGGTTGTCTGCACAGGAATGAGCCAGCATGAAAGATGAAGGGAAGTGTCATAGTGATTGCAACAAGGAGAATGTAGTAAGTGGTGCAGCACAGAGTGCCACAGAGTGGAAGTACATGGTTAGACATTGTATTAATGTCTAAGAGTGGTAGAAAGTGGGGAAACATGTTTATGTAGTGTGTGTGAAGTAAGGTTTAAGCAGAGTATAGAAAGTGGGTTGTCAGAATGTGTTGTGAGAATGTGGTTATTGTGATATAAGTGGGTGATGTGTGTTAGGTAAGATGTAATGGAGATGTATATTTATGTGTGGGAGGTGAAGTTGAATGAAAACACACACATATTCCAACAATGGTGAAGAACAACAACAACAACTATATGTAGGGGGACACATGTTGTCCTGGAGAAGTGAGTGGGTGCTCAGAGTGTATGTGGAGTAGGAGTCTGAGGAGAAGTAGAAAGTGTATGTAATTGGATGTGTAAAGAGTATGTGTGAAGGGAGAAGCTGGATGAAAGTAGTAGAACATATGAAATAACCAACACACCAGTCACAGTGCAGTGCACAGAAACTTGTGCTGAGGCAACTGTTGCTAAGTGCATCTGGTTGTCAGAAGGAAACTAACTACTCCCTGAGTGGGGCCCAGTGATGACCCAGCAACCAACCATGTTGGCTGCCCTGCTGCTGGGGTTTAGCATGCACAAGTAGCCAAACACCTATATGCAAGGTTCAAAGAGACTCTGAGGCAAATGTGTGAAAAACAAGACTGCAATTGTAGTAACAACAAGAGTATTGGTAAATGAAAGAGGTTGAGATTGTCGAAACAGGCATAAGGATGCACACAGCAGATGAATTATAGGAAGATAGGATAAGGCTTGAAGCCACATTGATTTTAGAGGGATTAGCCAGAGGACTAATGTCCAGAGGCAAAACATCTGAAGGGAGATCAGAAAGAGGTGTACACAAAAGTAGCAGTACACAGAAATGCAGAGCAACTCAGCAGGAGTAGAAGTGCTGAGGTAGTATGGTGAAGGAGCAGAGAAGATATAGTAAAGAGGACTCGAAATTGGAGAGGAGTATGAATCATACAGAATTAGGAGATGTTCCAAAAAGGGAAAGATAAGAGTCTAATAGTGATGAATGAGTCAATGCGGAGATACCAGCTTAGACAGTATGTCCAGTGTTGTAAAGTAGAAACAAATTTCGACAGAGATACTCCTTAATCATGTATAGTATGTATTCTTTATAGTACTTTGAAATGGCAGCTATTGCTGACTAGTAAAACATATAGACATACTTCTCAAGGGGTCATACCCCCAGAGTGACTCCACTTCCACATGCTAGTGAAAAAGAAAAAGTGGAGTATCTGGTTCATGATCCAAATCCTGACATCAGCCCTCTCCTACTCTTTTTCACCCTGAGAAAAACCTGTTAATCATATGCATCAGCATCATTTCCCTTGTACCCATTGATGAGCATCACATGTGTGTAGCATCAGAAAACTGTTAAAATGTGGGCAACAAGGCAAACAATAGATAGACCATAATTAGATCAAGATAGGCTTGTAGCCATCCAAAGAGCAAGAGCCACTAAAGGACTGTAGTCCAAAGGTAGGAGAGCATCTATAAGATGAGAGAAGAGGTGTGCCAGATGGTAGAGGGTGTTGGAATATCTGCTCTATTCATTCAGCTCCACTTTGCTTATACTAATACACATCTCCATCACATCATATCTGACACACACAACCCACATATATCACTCTTACCATGTTCTCATAACACATTCAATCAACCCACTTTCCACACTCTGCTTGAACTCTGTTCAAAGCCCACTGTCAGGTTGCATTTGCACCTTACATTTTATTATCTCTTTTACTTTTACTTTTCTTTTATGTTTCTTTTGATTAGATAAGATAAGATGATCTTATCTTCTTTTGTGCTCATCTTATCTTATCTTACATCACTTACTGTTGTTGTGGCTCTGGATCCCTCTGGATGAGCCTGGACTCATGGATGCTGTGCATCCCTTATCTTACTGCTGCAGTCTCATACTTACTTGACCTGCCCTTAGTCTACTGTGCTGGTCCATGCATGCTTTAGCTTACTATAAGTAGTTCAGTAGTATAGCAAATAGACCCCAGCTTGATACAGCTGGATATCCTTTCTTTTGAGTGATCATTAGAGAGTGCGCCCAGCTAGACTTTGGTCTTACACCCACTACATAAACCTACCCCCCCACTTTCTACTACTCTTAGATGTTATCAATGGTGTCTAACTACGTATCCTCCCTCTGTAGCTTAGGCTACACCACTTACTTGCTTGCTATGACAGCAATTACAACCACATTCTTCCTCTTCTTCACTGTTGGCTCATTCCTGTGCAGACAGAGGGTACACAGAGAAAGAGAGAGCTGCATAGAGCAGGTATGTCAGAAGAGAGGAAAGTGTTATGAGGCACTTGCCTTGGCACCTTGTAATGCATTTTCTTTTTCTCTTTTTCTTTTTTCTTATTTGACTTACTATAAGTGTTGTATTAACAACAGTTGTTGAGCATAGCTCCTACTTATAGTAAGGACTCTATCTCTTGTCCTTTATAGTACTACAGTATTTATATACTGAGTTGTGACTTTTACTCCAAGTACTATAAAGCTTCTCTATCTTTTTTATTATTATAACATTTACTTGCTAAGGACTATCACTATACAATTAGCAAGGACTCATCCTATTTCATCTGTGTTTATCTCTTGTTCATTTTGTGCTTGTGGCTATATTTGCTTTAGCTTACTATGGATGTGTCTCAGGTCACATGACTCCATTGATTGCTGCACAATCATTGTTGATCTGTGAACCTTATTTACAGTTACTATTCTTAGGACTCCATTTTTTGCATAAGTAGTTGAAAGACTGGTGGTCTTAAACCCCAGTCTTGTCAACTTCACAATCTAGGGATTCTCCTATACTGTGCTTGACCTAAGCTTGCTACAGTCTCACTCCTCTCATTAAGAACTAAGTGTTACGAGGCACTTGCTTTGGCACCTTGTAACGGTTTCTTTTTTCTTTTTTCCTTTCTACTTACTAAGTAAAGTGTAGTATTATTACTACAAGTGTGAGCTTAGCTCCACTTTACTTAGTAAGGACTTATCATTTTCTTTCTCTTTTATAGTACTTAAGTATTTACATACTTAAGTGTGAGCATAGCTCCAAGTACTATATTAGACTTATCTTTTCCTTTTATCTTTCTTTATTTTATTACAACATTTACTTGCTAAGGACTATTACTATACAGTTAGCAAGGACTTCCCTTTTTCGCTCTTATTTACTCTTATTTGTCTCATGTTCATTTCGCGCTTGTGGCTGAGCCACTTATATCACATGGACGCGTACTTACTGTGCTTTACTGTGCATTTTCGTTTACTTACTGCACTTTACTGCGCAACTGTACTATAGTTAGATCACTAGTTTTGTATAAATAGTTGACAAACTGGCAGTCTTAAATCCCAGTCTTGTCAACTTCGCAATCTAGGGAATCTTCCTTATACTGCGCTTGATCTAAAGCTCATTAACCACTCGCTTCACTCTCTCAGAACTAAGTCTAAGAACTCTAAAGTCACTAAGACATCTTACACTAGTCAAACTGGATCTTCGTATCATTATTGGTGGAACCATCCTCATAACCATATCGTTAATCCCATTCTTCATTGTCATCAGGAACCTCTATTACGTTCATCAAGCCAATATCCAAACCTTGGTTACCAGGAGTAACATTTTAGACCTTCCCTAAGACCGTCCAATAGGCTGTTCTTAGCACTAAGTCTAAGATCTCTAAGTCACTCTAAAAGCATTGCTAAGACATCATAAACTTGTCACTCTGGATCCTCATTTAGTCATCAGTGGTATCATCCTCATCACTATCTCATTGATCCCACTCTTCATCATCATCATCATCATCATCATCATCATCATCATCATCATCATCATCATCATCATCATCATCATCAGGAACATTTACTACACTTACCAAGCACAAACCAGCTACCTTGGTACCAGGAGTATATTTATCACAAACTTTCCCTAAGACTGTCCAATAGGCCACTCTTAGCAGTAAGAGAGAGGAGAAGAGATACTCACCTCAGCAACGTGCAGAAGTGCTGAGGTGAGATGATGATGAGGTAAAGAAGATATAGTAAAGGCAAGGTATGATGAGGACAGGTCATGTGTGGGGTGGGGACTTGAATAGTTCTTCTCATTATACAGCATCACTACCAACTACTTATAGTAAGTGTGCTGATGCATGGACCAGAGAAGTATAGACAGTAAAACTTGTGTAAGTATGTGTACACTCATGTGTGTGTGTGTACAGTATCAAGCTGAAAATAGAAGGAGGACATTACTAAGCATAGGATGTCAACACCCCCCAATACTGGGAGCACACTCTATGAGTCCAAGGCCAAGACAATGAGAGGAGAATAAGGGAAGTGATAGAGGCTTTGTTAGAATGTCAGTGGTAATGTGAGATGAAGGCAATCATTCAACTGCAATAGCACCAGAAGAGAGACATTTGTGGATGTAATGATGATGGATGTTGATGTGTTTTGTGCCTCAAGTGATGATGGGATTAGTAGCAATATCGATGGAACCCTTATTATTACTGTATAGTAAAAGAGGGAAAGTGAAGGTGAAACCTATTTCCTTTAGCAGTGACTGAAGCCACATGCCTTGTGCAGCAGCCTGTGAAAGCAACATGTATTCTGCTTCAGTGGAGGAAAGTGATACAGGGTGCTGCTTCCATGATGCCCAGGTGATGGCACCACCTCCCAACAGGAAGGCATATGCACCAATTGATTTTCTGTCATCACAATCAGCTGCCCAGTCAGAATCCAAATATCCTAGCATCCCAGTACCTGAGTTGCTTCCATAGCAAATGCAAAGATGGATGGTACCCTTCAGGTAGTGAAGAATGTGTCAAGCAAGAGAAAGATGAGAAGGTAGGGGATTGGACAGAAACTGGGACAACTTCATGACCACAAAGGAGATGTCAGGTCTCATTACAATGGTGGCATAGAGTAGGGATCTGATAAGTTGCTGGTAGTTGCTGCAAAGGGAGGATGACACAACATAATCACCAGACACCTTCATAGGTGTGACACCTGGAGGGAGTGGCATTGTGGTGGTGTTGCAGTCCTGCATCTGGAAGTGGTCAAGGAGGTTGCCAATGTATGCTTCTTGGTCTATGTCTAGGGTGCATTGTGTGTGATCCTGTGTGACATGAAGTCCTAGATATGACTTGATCTCTCCTAAGTCTGTCATCTGGAAGATGGATTTCAACATGTTTTTGCAGGCTTCTACTTCTTTGAGTGACCCCCCCCAGGATAGTGATGTTGTCAACATAGAGGATGATGATAAGGGGTGTTGGAATATGTGTGTATTTTTGTTCAGCTCCACCTTACCATATGTTTCCATTACATCTTGTCTGACACACATAACCCACTTATATCACTATAACCATGCTCTCACAACACATTCCAACAACCCACTTTCCACACTCCACTTGAACTCTGTTCAATGCACACTGTTGGATTTTGTTGAGTTTTTATGCCACTGAGCAGTTCCCTCTGTTGACATGGAGTTTTGCTCTTTGCTCCAGCACCCACACCCACACCCCACACCTTACTTACATAAGCATGGTCTGTGCACCACATCTTTACATATATAAGCATCTGATAAGGGACACTGATCTTTAGTCGAGTTCTCACTCTCTCCCTCACTGTACTAGCATACACACTCACTCTTACTATATTCTGCACTATGTCAGTGTTGTAACCTCTTCTTTCTGGGCTTTTGCCCTGTGTGCTCACACCCTCTCCCTCTTGCCTCCTTGAATGGAGTGCCTCGGCCTCAGGTGACTGCTGCACTGATCATCATGCTTCAACACCCTCACCATATTTCCTTATCTACATTACCTATCTCATCTACCTCTTATCATATCTCTCATATCTTGTCTTATCTCCCTGTGGCTCTGCTCTTATCTAATCTGGCTCTTCTCTTCTCTAATCTGGCTCTTCTCTTACATCTTATGGCTCTGCTCTATCATCTACTCATGGCTGTGCTCTTTCTTCTTCTTCTAGTTATGTCTTTGTCATACTATTTGTAGCTCCACTACAACTCTATACTTTCGTCTCCTTATCTACTTTTCCCCCTCATCATCTTACTCTCTCTCTAAGTCTTTCCACACTTTGGAAAGCATCTTTTACCCACTCTGTGCCCTCATGTCTGGCATCCTTCCTCTCATGGCTGTGCTCTCCTCCCTCCTCAGTCTCCTCCTGCCTACCATTGAATACACTCTTGTACTTTCCCTCATTTCCCTTGCCTGCCCACTCCTGGTTTCACACACACTACATAAACTTACTCCCCCACTCTTTACCACTCTTAGACATTATCAATAATGTCTAACCATGTATCCTCACTCTGTAGCTTAGGCTACACCACTTACCTGCTTGCTATGACAGCAATTACAACCACATTCTCCCTCTTCTTCACCATTGGCTCATTCCTGTGCAGACAAGGGGTTGTGTCGAGGAGGTGGAAATGTATATGCCAGAATCAGATAGTGTGCATGTGAAGGAGAGATTGAGAAATGAGCTGTGCATCTTCTGATGCCATTGTCTTGACACCTGTTTTAACCCATAAATAGCTTTTGAGAGATGACACACTTTCCCTTCTGTACCAGGAACCACAAAGCCATGCAGTTGTTCCATGTATATTTCTTCATATCTTTCACCTCCACCATCTCACCTATATCATCTATATCTTATCTCTTTCCTTATCTATATCTGTGGCTGTGCTCTTGTCTTATCTCTCTTATATCTTGTGGCCATGCTCTACTTTCCTCTTTTAGATATATCTTTGTCATGCACCTTGTAGCTCCACTACAACTCTATACCTTCATCTATATCTTTTCCCTTGTTGCTTTTCTTCTCACTCTCTAAGTCTTTCCAAGCTCAGGAAAGCATCTCTTACATACTCTGCACCCTCATGTCTGGCATCTCATTCTTCATGGCTCTGCTCTTCTTTACCCTCATAAGTCTCCTCTCCCCTGCTGTCCAATCTGTAATGATTACCTCCCTCATTGTTCTTGCTGCCTGCCCTCTCCTGTGTGAACAATTTTATGTCCATGGAATGGACTCCCCAGTCTTCCAGGGCAGCTATGGCAAGGAGAGTGCAAAGGGATTCAAAGCATGCTACTGGGGAGAATGTTTCTGTATAGTTGGTGCTGTGTACCTGGGTGTAACCTTTTGCAACAAGATGTGCTTTATAGTGCCCATCTGCCTTCTGCTTAAAGACCCATTTATTTCCTACAAGATTGTGTCCTGGAGGTAATTCAATGAGCTCCCAAGTATGAAGCTTTTCTAGTGATGCTAGTTCTTCATTGCATGCAGAGTGCCAGGAGTTGCTATTGGGGCCAGAGAGCACTTGTTGAAGGGTGAGAGGATTGTGAGAAATGGCATGGGAAAGGATGACAGAAAGCGAGGGACCAGCTTGCAGTGTCACAAACACATCAGCATCATTGTTGCTACCATCCAACCCCCCCCACCAAGGATACTGACGAACTTGTGAGGGCCATAGGTACTATTGTGAAAGTGATCAGGCCAACAGGTGAGATGCTGAGAGCAATGAGGAACAGGAACCACATTATCAATGAGGTGAGCATGGACAGTGTTACAAGGCACTTGCTTTGGCACCTTGTAATGGTTTTCTTTTCTTTCCTTTTCCTTTTTTTCTTTCTTTTATATCTTACTTACTATAAGTGTAGTATTAACTACAGCTGTGAGCTTAGCTCCAACTTATAGTTAGGACTCATCTCTTCTCTTTTTATAGTACTTAAGTATTTACATACTTAAGCATGAGCTTAGCTCCAAGTACTATAAAGACTTATCTTTTTCCTTTTATCTTTCTTTCTTTA
>QLPN01002668.1:0-12242 GCA_003314395.1 Albatrellus ellisii | reverse complement strand
ATTGCTGTGCAATCATCATTGATCCATGAACTTTAAACTACTTGTACTATCTTTAGATCTCTGGTTTTGTATGAGTAGTTGAAAGACTGGTGGTCTTAAACCCCAGTCTTGTCAACTTTGCAATCTAGGGACTCTCCTATACTGCACTTGACCTAAAGCTTGCTACAAACTTGCATCACTCTAAGAACTAAGTCTAAGATCTCTAAGTCACTCTAAGCATTGCTAAGACATCCTAAACTTGTCACTCTGGATCCTCATTTAGTCATTGGTGGTATCATCCTCATCACTATCTCATTGATTCCTCTCTTCATTGTCATCAGGAATGGCTATTACACTTATCAAGCACATATCAACTACCTTGTTACCAGGGGTATTATCATATCAGACCTTCCCTAAGACTGTCCAATGGGCCACTCTTAGCAGACAGACTGATGACTGGGGGACAAAACAGGAGGCCAGTGCCAGGAGGGAGGAGTGGTGACGTCCTCAACACAAGTGGTGTGATGAGCATGCATGTGTGGGGGAGTGACTGCAGGCATGGGAGCCTGAGGGGGTGTGATGGGATCCATCACACAGGGAGCCTCAGGGACTGGATCAGGCATGACAGAGGCAAGAGGCATGGCTGAAACAGGAGGCACAGCCAGAGACAGTGGAGCAGGAACCTTGGCAGTGACAGGGAGGGAGGCAGGGATGGCACCATGACCAGGTAGGAAAGGTGAGTTGTCATCTGAGTCACTGTCATCACTGTTGCTGTCATTGTTGGATTTCATGTAGTTTTCATGCTGCTGAGCATTGTACTATATTATTTACATCTCATCTTTCTACCTACCCCATATCTTTTATCCACATCTTATCTTCACATCTAACTCATCTACATCTCATCCATCTCTTTTACCATCTGGCTCTGCTCTATCGTCTATCTTGTCTATCTGTGGCTCTTCTCTTGCATCATCTGGCTGTGCTCTTGTCATCTACTCTGGCTCTGCTCTATCTTCCTCTTTTAGCTATGTCTTTGTCATACTCTTTGTAGCTCCAGTACAACTCTATACCTTTGTCTCTATATCTACTTTTCCCCTTGTCATCTCAGTCTTTTCCCTAGTCTTGTACCAATGTCTGGTACTCTCTTTTACCCTCTGGCTCTGCTCTCCCTCTGCCTGTACTCTGTCTGCATTCCTCACCTACCCACAATGCATCTCTTCCTGATTGTCTTCTCTCTCATCATTGCCTGCCCCACATCTGTTCTCACAGTCATCAGATGAGGAAGCCAGGGAAGCAGGTGGTGGAGGAAAAAGGTCCAGCACCATTGGGGTGACAGTGGCATCAAGGGCAGGGAACACTCCCTCAAAAACAGCATCCTGGCTGGTCAAGGTGTGATGGGCAACTTTATCCCAAAAGACCCACCCCTTCATGCCAGACTTGTACCATACAAAGGTGAGTGGATGAGACTTTGCACTGAGCTTACTCTGCAAGTGGTCAGGGGCCCAGACCCAGGCATGACAACTGAAAACACAGAGGTGCAACACATCAGGAGGTGCATCACCTGGCAACCACAATGCAGATGGAGCATGCCAACCAAGCTGACACATTGGTGACAGATTGTAGGTATGGATGGTGGTACGAATGGCCAGTTCCCAGAAGCCTGGTGAGAGACTGGCACAGTGAAGCAGTGTGAGTGACCAGTCTAGAATGGTGCAGTTCCAGCACTCTGCCCTTCTGTTTTGCTGAGGAGAGTATGGCACAGTCTTCTGGTGCTTGATACTGCAACTAATGAGCAAATCAGCAACCACAGCATTAATGTATTCACCACCATGATCAGACTGAAGGGCAGCCAGCCAGGACCCAAAGAGGTTATGGACACAAGCAAGGTAAGCCACAAGGGAGTCAGAGAACTGATCTTTGGTACAAAGAAAGTAGACCATGCCAAAACCAGAAAAGTCATCAATGAAAGTGGCAAAATAGAGCAATCCTGACACAAGTGCTGCAGTGCTGACAGGCCCAACCAGGTTGTTGTGAACAAGGCTGAGAACTTTGGTGGTGCACAACTGAGAGAGTTGAAAAGAGGCCCATGGGAATTTTCCTGCAAGACAGCCAGGGCAAGGAGAGGGAGAAGGATCAGATGGCAGCAGAGAAAACCTGGTGAGTTGCAACAGCTGGATCCATGAGACTGCTTCAGCAGACAGATGTCCAAAATGCTCATGCCAAATGCAGAGTGTGGGGGAAACAATGGAGTGGAGAGCAGGAGTATGCCACAATGATAACCAGTATGTGCCATTCTCCAGAATCCCAATGCTGAAAGTGCATCCATTTTAGAGATTGTGCAGCAGCCACTTTCATATACAATGGAAAAACCAGCACAATCCAATTTACTGATCAACAAAAATCATCCAGAAGCTCCAGGCATGTGCAGTATGCCTGAAAGTTGGAGGGATACAGAAGTGTTGTCAGGCAACTGATGGTCTTGCAGACTGGACCCAGTCCCAACACAAGCAATGGTAGAGCCATTGCCTATGGTCACATTTCAGAAGTGTTTGCACAGGTTATGATCACAAGGAACAGCATGAGCATTGAGCTAGAGCAATCCCCACATGGGGTAAACAGGTACAGCATAACCTGTAACAGCAGATGAGGTGTGGACAGTGGAGGAGTGCCACGATGCAATAGAGAGAGCTACAGGAATGTAGTGAGGTAGAGGATAAGATATGCAGAGGGGAGTACTCAGTGTTGTTGTAAGACAACAACTGAGGAAATGTACTGTATAGTATGCATCTTATATAGTGAATGAGAAAAGAGTTAAAGCAGAGAGGCAAATGAGTACAAGGATGCCTATAATTGTGTAGGATGCATGTTGTCCAGAGTATAAGTGGTGTGGGAGTGGAGAGAGAACCCCGAAGGGTTGTGAGGAGATGAAAGTGTCATATGTAAGTATGTGTAAAGGGGACAATGCCAAATGAAAGTATAGTAAAAGGTTTACAGCAATGTACAGATGTTCAACAGGAAGCTCAATGCTTTGTAGGTTGAAAAATAAGAGCAGTGAGGTGAGATATGGTCTGTGCATCTGGAATCTAACATCCATTGGTCACAGTCATAGTAGCATATGTCAATGTTGGTGGAAGAGGAGGACAAATGGTTTAACATGGTACTCATAGCAGTATCCCCTGTTGGCCCCTTGTCTCTGTCCCTTCCCTTTTTCTCCAACTGAGCTTTAATGTCATCTGGCGTTCTGTGCAGTGTCCAGCATGTTTTGATCATGTGATTCTGTCATTTGCAATGGGTGCAGAAAGAAGTGTTGTGACATGTAGTGCTGGAGTTTTGTTGGAATGCAGAGAGGGCAGAGGTAGGCTTTGAGTGTGCTTCTTCATTAAGAATCCAGCCTCAAATGTCACATAGGTTGAGGTGTGCAATGTCTGAAGACACTAGAATGGAGGAGGTGAAATGCCCCCAAGAGGAAGGGAGAGTGTGTAGGAGAATAAAACACATTTGCTGTTCAGAAATATCAATGTCGGAAGTCACAAGGTGTTCTTGTGTGACTAGGAGTGTGTCCAATTGTGTCATCAGTGGTGTATGCATGTCATATTTGCAGGTGAGTAATGATTGAAATTGAATGAATGCTGCAACAGCTGATTGTTTCCCATAAACTCCCTTCAGCAGTTCCCATGCTCATTGCATGTGGACACTATCTGAAGTGATGATGGTTGATGGTTGAGTTGAACAGTGCATAGAAATGACTGCTTTCGTGATTTCATTGTTATCTTTCCATAGCTGTACTTCATCCTGATTGATAATTGTGACAATGGGTAAACCTCCTTCATCTTGAGTTGATGTAACAGGTGTAATGGTGGGTTTGGAGATGGTGTACCAAACACCCATGATAATGAGAGTGGACTTAACAACATTGGCCCATTGATGATAGTTCTCAGAGTTCTCCAGTGTGATATTGATTTTTGGTATGGATACCAAGGAGGTGGAGTGTGTGAGGTGGAGGAGAGTGAGTAGAAGTAGAAGATGAGGGAGATGAGTAAGAGAAGTGGCTCCGAGCACAAGAATAGAGAGTAGGAGTGCACATGTGACCTGGGCAGGGCCCATAACCTGATGAGAACAGGTCATGTGCAAGATAGGAACTTGAATAGTTCTTCTCATTATACAGCATCACTACCAGCTACTTATAGTAAGTGTGCTGATGCATGGACCAGAGAAGTATAGACAGTAAAACTTGTGTAAGTATGTGTACACTCATGTGTGTGTGTGTGTGTGTGTGTGTGTGTGTGTGTGTGTGTGCAGTATCAAGCTGAAAATAGAAGGAGGACATTACTAAGCATAGGATGTCAACAAGATAGAGTTGGGGAGGAGTCTGAACCATAAAGAGAAAAGAGATAAGGATATGTAAGTATGTCCAGCATCATAAGATAAGTAAAAATTGACAGCCCCCCATGCTGGGCATACTTGCAGAGATCCTACACCAACCCTAGTGATGCATGATGGCACTTGAGGGACACATGAAGAAGAGCCTTGGTCAAGGCATTGGCAATGATGGAAGCAGAAGGGATGTGTGAAAGTGCAATAAGACTTTTGTTGATGCATTGTTGGATGAAGTGGTAGTGTGTCACAATGTGTTTCATGCTGCACCTGTGACCAGGTTGTTTGCCAAATTAATGATACCTTTGTTGTTGCCCAGCAATAGGATAGGGAGGGTCTGTTGGAGTCTACAGCAATGTGTGACAGTGAATGCATGACTGTGCAGCTGTGCCACATGGACCTCTCATGGGACTCAGGGATGATACAGATGGACCCATTACTTACAGAAAATCTCTCTTGTGCAGTTTTCTTTTCCCTCAGTCTTCTATGAAGAGACTGAGGTCAGTACTTACTTTCTAAGCTGTTTGTCTTATATGTTTTCTCATTATTTCTCCTGTAGAATATATTCTCTTCATTCTACAGCTGGCTGTGCTCTTTCCAAGCAACCTCCCTCAATGGATCATGAGACCTGAGGTCTATCAAAACTGAGCAAGCACCACCTTTGAGACAAACTCACACCCCTGCACTTCACACACCATGTCAGCAGCAGCCTCAACAAGTAAGACTCCAACACCAGTGACTGGACATGCCACTGCAATGGCAGGCACTGCAGTGAGCTCAAATGCAAAAGCCTTGAGCAAGCTCTATGATGTACCTTTCCTCACAGAAAATGGCGAAAATTTCACCTTCTGGAAATTTCAAGTTGAAATGGTTCTTCAAGTGTGTGGACTATGGCCTATCATCAGTGGCTCTGATAAGGCCCCAGCCAACACATCACCCAACTACAATGACTGGGTCAACTGCAACTATGAGACCAGAGTCTGCATATATCCCTAAAGGGAGACTGGGTGCACTCAACTAAAGCACACAGCTAAAGAAGAGGAAATCCAGCCATAGCAAGCTGGGGTCTATTTGCTATCTACAGCAGACCTATATACTATCTAGAGTGGTGCACAGACCAGTGCAGTAAGTATATGGCAGGCTAAGTAAGTAGAGAGCACAGTATGCTAAGGTACCATGCAACAACCTCATGGCATGACCTCATAGTCTAGACCCAAAGGACAGTAAGTAGATAAAGGTTAGATATGATCAGATAAGGTGAAAAGATAAGAAGATCATATCTAATCTAATCAAAGGAAAACATAAAAGAAAAGAAAAAGAATAAAGGGATATAACGCTCCATAAATGAAGCCTGATAGCAACCATGATGCACATGTGCAAATTGTGTTGATACTCAGTGACAATGATGAGCATCACATGCACATAACACCAGAAAACAACCATCAGTGACATCAGGTGAACACAGCAACATTAATGCACTGCACACAATATGTCAATTTTATCTACTATATGATGCTGATCATACTTATCCATATTAGTATTTGTCTAGTCTCTTGCAGATCACATCACTCTTTCTTTCCCTTTTTTGGGATCTATCTTTTGGTTTTACAGTTAAGCTCCCCTTAAACTTTATTGTAGCTGAACTGTATAAACCCCTCATTTTTGTCCACATACCTCAGCACTTTTATCTACTGCTGAGGTATGTATCTTGTCTGCTACTCTATCTCCTTTCTGACATACCTGTCTCTTGTAGCAATCTCTTGTCTATCTTGTGTACCCTCATCTGTACACCTTGTCATTTTCTCATCAGATGTGGCCCCTTGGCTCACTGCTCTGTCTCCTCAAGGGAATAGCCCTTATCGTCACCAGTGTTTTCATTTCCTGCAAGGCATATTTGTTCTATGCTATGCTATACTTGTCATTTGCCACCCTGCCCAGTTTTCCACACAATAATCATTCACAGTCACATCAATTGCACATTTGTTTAGGTGTCAGAATACAGGACTGGGTTCAGCCAATGATGAGCAGGACTGATAGGCTGAGATGTGGTCCATGGAGTCACAAGTCATGCAGTCAGCATTTGGTGTGATTGGTGCCTTTCCTTTTTTGCTCATCCATTATGGTATGATACTTTATTCATTCATGTCCATGCTCCATCACATTTCAAATATCCCTATGATCAACCCTACATTGTAAATTTTCTGTTTTGTTTTGTTGTGCTCCAGCCTTGGAGCTAGACTTGTATTTAGATGGAACATCATCCATCAGAAACAAATAGACTTCCCCCACCCATGATTTGTCTCCCCTCTCCCATCCAAGTTACATTGTGAAAAGCATGTGCCTCTTCTCCCCCCTGCATATCTCACACTCAAGAAAGTGTGCATTGATGAGCATCACATGCATGTAAAGCTGGAAAACAACCATCAGCAACATCAGGTGAACACAGTGATACAAACATGCAGTGTGACAATCAGCCATAGCCACATCAATTGCACATTTGTTTAGGCATCAGACTATAGGACTGGGGTCAGCCAATGAGGAGCAGGATTGATGAGCTGTACAGGCTGAGATGTGGTCCACAAGCCACAAGTTGTGAAGTCAGCAATTGGTGCAATCGATGCCTTTCCTATTTCACTCATCTGTATAGCACCCAGACTCCACTTCACTTTATGATTGACCCTGCACTGTAAATTTTCTGTTGTGTTTTGTTGTGCTCCAACCTTGGAGCTAGACTTGTATTTAGATAGCACATCATCTTTGAGAAAAGACCAGATTTCCCCCACCCATGATTTGACTTCTCCTCTCTGTCCAAACTCCAAGTGAAGAAGCACACCCTAATATTCCCTCTGCATTTCCAATTTACAAAGAAATAGTGCATTCTTCGTAGGTTGTGTCTATTTTGCATTGCCTTCTTCTTTGCATTGCATCCAGTTGCATTCTCCATTGTGTTGCATCAATTCTCCATTGTGTTGAGTTCTTTATCATGTCCTCCCTCAAGTTGTATTCTCCATTGCTTTGCGTTTTCCTTATCTTGCCATATCACCCATTTGTTACAAGAATTGTGTTCCCTTTTGTTGCCCTAGTTGCATTGCACTATCACCCTTAACTACTAAAACTCCTTTTACCTTGGTGTCTAGAGAATCTTACAGCTTGTACCCTCCAGCATTGTTGTGGTTGTGGTTGTTTTCTCCCTTCAACCTGGCACTGCACAAATCAGCATATCTCATAGGTCACATTTATTATTGCATTGCGTCTGTGTTCCAATTTGTTTAGCATTCTTTTCTGTGTTGTGATATTACTGTGTTGCATTGTGATACTACTGCATGGTCATTGTTGCAATTATATTATCATGTTGCATCCATGTCATATCTCCCTTTTGTCACCCTGTTGCATTGCATTATTGCATTTATTGCACTAAACTACTAACTTCTATAAGTTTGGTGTCCAGAGAATTTTATGACTCACATCCCTCAGCAAACATTGCAGTTGTGGTTGTAGTTTTTACCATCACAATACCACAGCACATATCAATGAGCCTCTCAACACTGTGCTATACACAACAACATCAAAAGATGCTTGGGAGAAGGTAATGACACAATATGAAGGGAAAGGGGAGCAGAAAATCACTTACTTAATTAGTGAGCTATTCTGCAGCACTCTATCTGATGATGCCCCTCTTGAACCACAAATAAATGCAATGGTGCACACCACACACACACTCCTCACTCAGGCAGCAACTCAATGAAAAACTCATTGCCATTGCCTCATCATCTCACTATCTCCATCCTATGACATGCTCAAAATGATCCTCACTGCCATGAAGGCAACTGATCTCAACATCAAGAACATTTGCTTGCAAGTCATGCTCAAGGAGCAATGCTGAACTCATGCCATGGATACCATGGGTGCATTTGTGGCTTGCTTCAAAGGTAAAGGCAAAGGCAAAGGACCCACAATATCAGATGAGGAGCAACAGGCAAAGTGCAAGGCAAAAGGGTTTTGTACACACTGCAAAATCCATGGCCACAAAGTTGGAGACTGTCACAAGCTCAAAGCTGAAAAGGGTGCCACAATGGTGCATGTTTTGTAATAACAAGGGTTATATAAACAGGCATTCTTCTGCACAAGAAACACCAAAAAGCATCCTAAGATCAAGGACAATGAACACTAATACCAGTCAGTAAGTAAGTTAAAGAAGTGTATAGTAAGATCTCACCTCAGTCTCAAAAACAACACAAGGACTGAGGGGGAAAAAAGGCGAGATATTGCAAACAGGCTAGATAAACTACCTGTGGCTTGGAACTATACAGTAGCAGAGTGACCGAGAGAGTAGGTAGATATCATATGTTTTTCTGCGGAGAGAAGACAAAAGTTTGTGCACATGTAGGCTTCTGCCAAGTTGCCTAAAAAGGAAGTAGTAAGTTGTGCATGTGCCAGTTTGCAATTCCAACAGCACAGCACTATGTGCTCAAACACACAATGAAGATGATAATGACAACAAATCATTCAATCTCTTCAAAGTTGCTGAAAAACTCATGCAATGTCATGATCTCACAGCTCACTGGCTCATCAACTCAGGTGCCAGTTGCCACATGAGCTCCAACCATGACTGGTTCTACCTCTACCATCTGTTTGCTACACCATGCAAAGTCTGGCTAGGCAATAACAGCTACATTCTAGCTGAGGGTGCCAGCAACATCCACATGAAGATGCATGCCAACAAGAAATGGAACCAGACTATCCTGCAGGACTTACTCTATGTCCCTGAGCTCCACAGTAATCTCCTATCAGTCTCTGCACTCACAAAATGCAGTGCACATGTCCAATTCAATGGGTGCTAAGAGCAGACTATTGGACAGTCTTAGGGAAGGTTTGCTATATAACAATACCCCTGGTAGCAAGGTAGTTGGTATGTGCTTGATAAGCATAATACATGTTCCTGATGATGATGAAGAGAGGGATCAATGAGATAGTGATGAGGATGATACCACTGATGACTAAACAATGATCCAGAGTGATGAGTTTAGGATGTCTTTAGCAACACTTAAGTGACTTTTAGAGATCTTAGACTTAGTTCTTGGGAGTGAAGTGAGTTTGTAGTGAGCTTAGGTCAAGCACAGTAAAAGGAGAATCCCTAGATTGTGAAGTTGACAAGACTGGGGTTAAAGACTGCCAGTCTTTCAACTACTTATACAAAACCTAGAGTGCTAAAGATAGTACAAGGAAATAAGGTTCATGGATCAATGATGATTGTGCAGCAATCAACAAAGTCACATGACCTAGGGTGTGTCCATGAATATGCTAGGTGGCTCAGCCACAAGCACAAAAAGAACAAGAAGTAAACAAAGATAAACAAAAGTGAGATAAGATGAGTCCTTGCTAATTGTATAGTAATAGTCCTTAGCAAGTAAATGTTAAAATAAAGAAAGAAAAGATAAGTACTTGGAGCCAAGCTCACACTTAAGTATGTAAATACTTGAGTACTATAAAGAGAAAAGAAATTGAGTCCTTACTAAGTAAAGTGGAGCTGAGCTCACACTTGTAGTAATAATACCACACTTTACTAGTAAGTAAGAAAAGAAAAAAGAAGAAAAGAAAACTGTTATGAGGTGCCAAAGTAAGTGCCTCATAACACAATGCAACCAGTGACACTCTTGGGATATGCAAGCCTTGCATCAAGGGCAAGCATGCATGACATGACGTTGCAAAATTGACACAGATGCACACTGACACAGTGCTTGGCCACATCTTTTCAGATCTGTGCAGGCCCATGCAAATGTACTCCCACAAAGGGTACAACCACTTTGCAACCTTTATTACAAGTCATGCAAGGTCTTCATCCACAGCCTCAAACACAAAAGTGATCTGCATGAATGTCTCACAGACTTCATCACACATGCTGGAGTTGAGACCAGTGCAAAAATGAAGGCACTCCATTCAGACAGCAGAGGTGAATATATGGGCAAGTGCACACAGAAGTTCCTGTGGGTGCATGGCATTAAACACAAAATGACAACTGCTGACATGCTGCAACATAATGGTGTTGCCAAACACATGAATTGCACACTCATGGAGACTGCATGCTGATGAGCATCATGTGCACATAATGCTGGAAAATGACCATCAGCAACATTAATGTGCTGCATGCAACAATCATCCACAGTCACATCAATCACACATTTGCTTAGGCATTGGACTATAGGACTGGGTTTGGCCAATGAGGAGCAGGATTGATAAGATGTATAGGCCAAGATGCGGTCCATGGAGTCATGAGTCACAAAGTCAGCATTTGATGTGAACAGCACCTTTCCTATTTTGCTCATCCATATAGCATAATACTTTAATCATTTGTGTCCAGACTCCACCTCATTGCAAATATCCCTATGATCAACCCTACATTGTAAATTTTCTGTTGTGCTCCAGTCTTGGAGCTAGACTTGTATTTAGATGGCACATTGTCTGTCAGAAATGGGGGATTTTCCCTGGCCCATGATTCAACTTCCCTCTCTTGTCCAAGCCAATTTGCAAAAAAGCATGTTCCACTCTTCCCTCTGCATGTCTCACTACCAAGAAAGTGTGCATTCCTCACAGGTCACATCTATTATTGTGTTGCATTCTCCATTGCATTGTGTTGCATTGCATTCTACATTATGTTGCATCTAGTCTCCATTGTGTTGCATCATGTTCTATATTGCAGCTCACAGTATCACATTTTTGTCACATTTCTTCATTGTCACCCAATCATGTCACATCATCACCCTATCCATACTAAACTACTAAATCACTCTTTTGGTGTCTAGAGGATCTTACGATTTGCACCCCTCAGCAATTGTTGTGGTTGTGATTGTAGATTCTGCCATCACCATACTGCAGCACATATCAATGGTGATCCTGACAACAATGAAGGCAGTGATACAGATGTTGAGTTCTCTTCTGGGGATGCTCTCAGAAAGGCATTAGCCCTTGTGAAACAAGTAAGTATTCATGGAATTGGATGAAAAGTTGAACTAACACCATAATAGATATAAATGTCACCCCAAGCAAAGATGTTCTTCCAATCATCTTGCACTCAGGTTGGGATCCAGCCTCTCAAATTGCTTCTGTGAATCCAGATGCAGTGGGCTTCCTTATATAAATTTCTTGACAGAATTTTAAAACTACACAATGTACATCCACACTTGGTTTTCATTTAGGTATATGGCTCACATGATAGTTGTACATAGGCTGTAGATCAATTTGTCCTCCTCATGGATGCAAGTGATAAAGTCCAGATCTTCCAAAGGACCACACATATGCTGACTTCCAACTTTCAAAGAAGGACTGGGACAAGCTTGAAGTGATTCAAGATGTGCCTCAGGTATGTTCCAAGTCAAAATTAACTAATTCATATTCTAACCTGGGGTACAGGAGCCATCCAATGTCCAGCAGACATTCTTGAGGGAGTGTAACCCTACAGTCTGGAACATCATCCCTTCACTCGAGTTCCTCATCAAGCAGTGGTGGACAATGGCTGAACATCCACACTATTGAACTGTTCATGATGCAATTACAAACAGAGTGGAAAGCTTCAAAAAGTGGTACCAGAAGGTTGATGGTACATCAGATGCTTACTTTATCTGTCTTGGTATGTGCACACCTTTTATCTGCTTTGTGATGCCTGAATATATTGTTCTTGATCCTAATGTGAAAGATTTGCATTGTCATAGTTGTTGGTCAGCTGATCAATATGATGCTGGTATGGAACAGCTTAGAGAAGTCATATGTCACTTGTTGTCACTCTTTCTGTAACCTGTTAAGAGGCACTTGCTTTGGCACCTTGTAACAGTTTTCTTTTCCTTTTTTCTCTTTTTTCTTTTCTTATATTTTACTTACTATAAGCATAGTATTAA
>QLPN01002664.1:768-17408 GCA_003314395.1 Albatrellus ellisii | reverse complement strand
TTGGAGCTAGACTTGTATTTAGATAGCACATTGTCTGTCAGAAAAGACCAGATTTCCCCCACCCACAATTTGACTTCTCCTCTCTGCCTGAGCTCCAAGTGAAGAAGCATGCCCTAATCTTCCCTCCATGTTTCCCATTTACAAAGAAATAGTGCATTCTTCATAGGTCGTGTCTATTTTGTGTTGCCTTCTTCTCTGCATTGCATCCAGTTGCATTCTCCATTGTGTTGCATCAATTCTCCATTGCATTGAGTTCTTTATCATGTCCTCCCTCAAGTTGCAGTCTCCATTGCATTGCGTTTTCCTTATCTTGCCATATCACCCATTTGTTACAAGAATTGTGTTCCCTTTTGTCGCCCTAGTTGTGTCACACTATCACCCTTAACTACTAAAACTCCTTTTACCTTGGTGTCTAGAGAATCTTATGACTTGTACCCTCCAGCATTGTTGTGGTTGTGGTTGTTTTTCTCCCTTCAGCCTGGCACAGCACATATCAATGGCACAGCCATTTCATGGTCCTTGCACCAGCAGCACATCATCTCACTCTCCTCAACTGAAGCTGAGTACATAGCACTCTCCCAAGCAGGAGTTCAAGCAGCATGGTACCAGAACATTTTCAACAAGCTCCTCCTCCCTCTCTCACTACCAATCACATTATTTGGTGACAACAAGGGGTCTGTCAATCTAGCAAACAATCCAATCATTGGTAAAGGCACAAAGCACATAAGCATATAATTTCATTACACCCAGCAATGCATCAAAGAAGGTCTCATACACATTCACCACATTCCCTCCACCACCATCATTGCTGACATGTTAACAAAGCCCTTGCCACACATCCCATTCGAAACTCAACGCACCATGCTCGGCCTCATTGAATTGGGACTGCCAAACAAGGGGGACTGTTAAACTTATAACTGTGCATCAATTGATACATCTCTTACCTATCTTTTCATTCGGCATTCCCCACTCTTACTCCCCACACATACTTACACATATTTACATACATATGACACACCAGTCACTTCCTTCCACATCCCCACACCACTTATACTCCAGACGATGCACATCCTCCACACATATAGGTATCCTTGTACTTCAGCATCTCTCTCCACTTTAACCTTCCTCTCTACCTACTATATAAGATGCACTATATGTGCTACTTCTCCTCAGTCATCGTCTTACAGACACTGTGTGAGTACCTCATTCCCACATCTTGCTACCAACTTTGTCTCATAAACCTTGCAGCTCTATCTCTTCACCTGTGGCAACCTACTGTTGTCCACATCACTTATCACTGCTGCAGATATGACACCTATGTTTCCCTTATGTTGGGAATACATAAACACATTGCTCATCCTCATAGTTGCCTGCCATAACCTGTGTGAACACCTGTCTCAGAATTTAAGCCATGCTTGATTGGGACATCCAGGAGCAGGCCACTTCAAGTGTAAACCTTTCTGACACCATCATGGTACAATATAGCCTTCCACTCATCCCATTGTTAGTGATGATGCTGTGGGTCTGACCTCCATGCTTGCCACAGACTTAAAATCATTGTCTGATCCCTGCAAGGTGCTCTGTTGTGGCTTCACACATCCAGCAATGCCACTATCAGCATCCTGGACATCAAACATGGGTTTTCAGTTAATGAATTGCAGGGATAGGGTGGATGAAGTGAAACACACAGAATTCATGGGATTGGATCAATGTATAGGCATGAAGTAACTGCAGGAAGTGGGATGCTTGTGGGGGCAGATGGTGGTCATTCCATACTGCTGCTACTCCAACTTGAGCTGAACAAGATTGTCCTGGCTTGCTGCAGACCAGGAGACAGAATCCCAGTTTGCTCTTCAGAAAGCTAGGGAGAATGTGCTAGTAATTTGGATGAGCTGGTGCATCCCAGGGATATACAACCATAGACTGGGATGAAGATAGATATGTGCTGGAGGTTGGAGTGAGAGAGATGAGTGATCTGACCCCATGGCACTCCTGGAAGGCTCACCTTGCTACTGCACACTCATGCTGGTTAGGGAATGATGTATCAGTCCACCAGCAGCTTCAAAAGAATGGGTTGGATGAAGGATGGGTGGCCTCATGTTGTATAATGCCTGGTTGTCCACAAATGATCTGTTGCAAAAACAAAAAAAAACAAAAAAAAAGAGCATATTGGATGCTCACTGGTGTTACAGTTTATTTCCTTTTCTTACATTTACTAGCTAAGCTGCACCACAGTATCTTCTATAATTACCAATCATTGTACAGTTACTCCAGAACATTCCTTGTCACAGCACTTATGCAGCCTGTTCTATATTTACTGTAATAGAATATTCTATGACCTACAGTTGTACAGTATAAAAGGAGCAGGATACCCTACAAACAAAGCTTAGCTTAGTCTCTTGTACTCTATGCTACTTGTATCCTGCTTTCCATCTCATCCTGGTTGTGTTCTCTGCAGTGTGCCACACCCTGAGTCTTTATCTTGAACCCTGTACAGTCATAGCCACCCATTTAGCATACTAGTCCATAACAGCTGGGGAGAAGATTGCATTCAATCAGCCTATCGAGGAGTTTATTGCAAGGATTCAGGATTAACTTCAGTGCAGTGCTTGACCAGGTGGATTGAGACGGGAAGAGTGTGAGCCTACCTGGCTAAAGCCAACCACGCTCTTGAAACCAACAGTCCGTAATTTGCACATTGAGTGTTTGGGTGACGTGAAATGATGGTCGTAGAGACCGTCTAGAGCCACGACTAGATCATACGTCTCGCACAACGCCGAGTCGTGGTGGTCGAGTCGGCGCAGTAAAACATGTTGCAATAAGGTCGCAGGAGAGACGAAAAAAAAAAAAACAAGCGACATACTAGTTCTAGTACAAAATCATTTTCAAAGCTGATGTAGCTCGTGATCAGACGTACCAGATCCGAGGATTACTGTGTGTGTTCTTCGCCCGTCAGCCATGCTACATCGTGATCACAAAGGCTGGGGCAGTGAACACCGTATAGAGTCATTGTGGACCGCCGTGACTCGGAATCAGATGACCCGAGGAGGCCCAATTAATCGAAGTCCGCGGCATTCATTTCACATTTCTCTCAATGTCTGCGACACTACTATTCTACTACTCATCGACTCGAAATTCATCATGTATATCTGTATGACCTTCATTGCGACGGCTTGTGGATGTTAACGTCTCCTCCAAGATAATCAAGCGTTTGCTCTCGCATGCAGGATATCAGTATTCAGCAGCCCAGAACCCTCCGGCGCTCAGCCTCTTGTGTAATTTGGAAGGGAAGTCCACGCGGTTTTAGCGCTCTGCCAAGCACGATGTGAACGTTCCGCCTCGTGTCAATGCCTCGTGTTGATGGTACTACCACTGACAGTCCCATTCAGGCGCAACACACAGCTTCCGCTCTTCATTCACGGATTCAAGGACAGACAGAATGAAAGCAAGACCTTGCCCAGATTGTGGCCTAGTCTTTATGGGCAACGTCGCACTGAAGACTGTCAGTACTAATACTATGGGCACTTACTATCGCCTCCTCTATTTGCCGCATTGGATCGATTGACATACACACTTCAGCATCGAAACACTGCCCACACGCTACATTGCAATGCGTGCGATCGGTTCTTTGACAATGACGAGGCGCTTGCGCGCCATTACTTATATTCTCCTGCCCATCCAACGTGCACTCGCTGCAGCATCGGCTTTGAAAATGAGTTTGCACTTGAACTAGTACGTCGCTCTTTTTTTTTCGTCTCTCCTGCGATATTGTTACAACAAGTTTTACAGCACCGACTTGATCATCACGACTCGGCGTTGTGTGAGACGTGCGATCTAATGGTGTCTCTAGACGGTCTCGACGACCATTACTTCACGTCACCTAAACATCCGACGTGCAAATTATGCACCGTTGGTTTCAAGAACATGGTCAGCTTTAGCCAGGTAGGCCCACACTCTTCCCATCTCAATCCACCTGGTCATTCACATCGTTCTAAGCACTGCGCTGAAGTCCATCCTGAATTATTTTGTGCGCCTTGCAATAAGCTCCTCGACAGGTCAATTGAACGCGACTTGCATTTCTTCCTCTCCAGCGAGCATCCAATGTGCTTTTTGTGCCACAGATCATTCGTGGACAACCAGGCATTAGACAATGTGAGGCCTCCTGTCTCTCATCCAACCAGTTCTTCATCCAGGCTGGTGTCGGACTGACATGTCGTTCCCTGATCAGCACGAATGCGCTGTAGCAAGGCGAGCCTTCCAGAAGCGCCACGGGGCCGAATCTTTCATCTCTCTCACTCCTACCTCCAGCGCATATCCATCCTCGTCCCAACCTGCCGTCGTATGTTCCTGCAACGCGCCAGCTCGTCCAAAGGACTAACGTACTCTACCTAGATTTCTGAAGCGCCAAAGGCTGAGATTCTGTCTCCTACTCCAAGGCAAGCCAGCGCAGTCCCGTTCAGCGCAAGTCGGAGTAGCAGCAGTATGGAACGACCACCGTCTGCCCCCGCAAGCATCCCGTCCACCTCCTGCAGTTATTTCATGCCTATACGTCGATCCAATCCCGTGAATTCCGTGCGTTTCGCCTTAACCACACTATCCCTGCGATTCATCGACTGAAACCCCATGTTTAATGTCCAGGACGCCGATAGCGACCTCACTGGACGTGTGGAGCCACGACAGAGCACCTTGCAGGGATCAGACGATGATTCCGAGTCCGTGGCAAGCACCGAGGTCGGACCCGCAGCACTGTCACTAATTATACGAGACAATGAGACACGTAGTGGCACAGCGTCCCATACCTCATCCAATCGAAGCATCACGACGATACCTTTGCCTGAATATGGCATGAACCAAAGTCCGTAGTACTTGTTCAATGCTAGCCTTCGAGTCAAAGTTTACTTTTTGGTCTGGTCCTAGTAGTTGAGACCACCAGCTCAGAAGCTGTTCGATCCCCACTACATCATCGTGCCTCTCCAATGGTTTGCAGGCTCTGTCGTCGCGATCCGAGTCAGGACGCTATGACATCTGTACAATGCGGACACATATTTTGCAGCATGTGAGTGATCTCTTCATTTGTTTCATATTGTTAATGGCCATGGTTCTGTAAGATGTATCACAGACGAGGTGGTGAAGAACACCCGCTGTCCCATCTGTGGCGTCGCAGCCCTGACATCTTCTCTGATTCATTTGCATATTTTTTGACACCGTAAGCCGTTCATCCCTGTATCGTATCACCCACATAGCCGTACTCCACGACGTAATCACACTTGAACTAGTTTCAACAAAAGGGATTTACGATCGTAGCATTAAATGCGTTACCAATACATCAAGATAATGAACAAAGAAAGAAAAAATAAAGATCAAAGTGATACGATAATGTTCGATTCTCCAATTGCTGTGTTATAAACCATGGGAGATCCAGATTAAACAAGCAATGGGGACATACGGGTATAGCGGGCATCAATCCTTTTTCTTTGACTTTCTCGACACTTGCTGCTTTATCTTCGCCTACATGGGAAAATCCGATCTTAGTCCTGAGGACGGAAAAGTAGAAAGCAGGTTATGCACTTTCGCTCTGGTTCGCGCGCCCCTTCCCAAGCGTTCTCTTCCATTGCCTGGCTGCTCAATCTCATCGCAGCTGGACGCTGACTTCGCCTCTGCAGCATCCTCTTGCTCATCTTCTGGCTGGGATCCGGATTCCTCTGCAGACGACTCATCCTCTTCTGATGACTCTTCATCATAACGCCGCTTGCGTGCATTTGCTCGGAATCGTCTAGAAAGGTGCACGTCAGACACCACGCCACTTTGCCATGATACTATAGACCGTATTTACTTGGTTGTGCCATTGATGCGTAAGGCTGGCGCCTTGCGTTTCCGTGCGGGCTTAGATTTGTCCTTTAGAGCACAAATGTAAGGGTGAGAGAAACAATTGTAGTAATGAACAAACCTACTTTATTCTCGGACGCAGCTGCCCTAGCCGACCTAGCTTGTTCCTTCAACCAATCCAGAGTTTCTGGCGGAAGATAGATACGTTTGACGATCTACCACGATTTGTTTGTATCAAAGATATTGGACCAGATATAGGGCAATAAACCCCAAACATCTCACCTCGTTTGCGGCTTCTGCTGATGGCAGTGGCCGTAAAATATCAGAGTATAGCTTGATCTTCCCTGGATAGCTCTGGAGAGCCCATGACTGCGCATGAGCACGAGCCTTTATGAGATGCTGTGCCAGCTCGCTTAGCGCATACAGATTCTGTCATTGACCAACGATTGAGATGCTAATAAACAAAATGAGCGCAGCCTTTTACCTCGCTGAAATGATGAGCTTCAGAGTCCCGCACTGTCTTCAATTTCCCAGAAAGGTGGTAAAGAAGAGACGCATTATCCGCGGTAGAAATCAGCTCAAGATAAAATTCCACGTATCTGCAAACTCATCAGTGGACAGTTGGTATCGGCTTAGAGGAAGAGGCGTACTTGGCAATGTCCGGGAGGGTTTCTTGGGTTGTAGCAAAATCGGGATGGTGGGCCAAAAGGTGTAGCAATCGGACAAACATCATCTCGAAATGCGAGACCCTCATGGCTACCGAAGAGGGGTTATTAGGCCTTATTTCAGACGAATGAAATGAGATCTCCTACCAGAGGCGCTCGTGGAGAAAGCATAAGTCACGTAGGCTTTCGCCTGTGTCATCAAATTTAGCTGCTGCGTGACAAGAAAATAAGGTTTCATACCGTGGTTCTGACATCTGCTTCTGGGTCATGTACGGTCAAGAAAGGGATGGTGTTGAAGTGGGGAGGCAATTTGCGGCGTGACAGAAGAGCGACAAGTTTCTGTAGGAACCCGCTGCGAACTTGATAGCAAGGGTCCTGAGGCAGGAGGACATGATATGACTATGCACAGAGTCAAGAACACCACTGAGTCACGCACCTGCATTGTGATAGCCAACAAGACAAAATTAGATGACAGGTAGCCATTATAGCTGTCGATTGTAGAGAGATGAAGCAATGAAACAGCTGCTTGTAGTCGCATTCGAGCCTTGACTTTCGAACTGATTCCAGGAGTGAAGATGGATATACTAAAAAGCAATTGCGAGACTTACTCATCGTTGTTGTTCTCCAGCAATGACCCACTAAACTCCAGCAACGTGATAAACATCTTCAAGACTGGTTTTGCAATGTCTGATGCACTTTCTGAGGCCGCATGTGCAAGGCATCGGTTCCGGCAGACCTTCAATGACAGAACTTTGGCTCTTAAAGCCGAGGAGACATGTTCCTCCTCCACCCATTCTAGATCACTATCCATGTCGTCCTGGACACTAACGGTAAGCAAATATTTGATGTTGGATCAGTAGCCTGAAATACCTCATCTGGAGGAATTGCGACCATGAGAACGTGCTTGACCAGAAAGTTCATGATTTCTTCACTCTTTTGCTCAAAAGCATCGGGGATCATCCGAGCAAACTCGGCCAAAACTGCTATGTGTGCAACGAGTTTGTCGTCATCCACATCTGAGATCTCTTGGGTAATTTGCTAGGTAAAGCTTAGTGTTCAATTTACATCCAATCCATGGATTACTTACATTTACGACGCTGGTACAAATCTTCTCTCCGTTCTTCAACTTTGCGAGTAGACGAGCAGAGAATTTGGCATGACGACGGTTTGAGTCAAGTACATACCTCATTATTCGCTCTGATGTCCGCCTTCGCATAGTCAAGTGTAAGGCAACGAATCATATCACGGTCAGCAGTAGGCACTCACTTATCAGCAGGAGCAAGCTTCTCGTCCCATTTGGCGACTGCGGCTAATGCTTGTAGACAGACTTCGACCAATCTTGGGTTTTTCTCGTCTGCAATGGCCTTTGTGAGTTCCCCGACATGAGGCTTATAAAGCGCGGGACAGTGTTTAGATACAGCGGTGAGTATAGCCTGGGCGTTATTCGCAGACAACTGTGCTTGACTGGTGCCATATCCGTCCCCAGCAGGGTCGCCCCTTTGAAGGCGCTTCACAAGGATGGGCACCGATGATTGGTTGATGTACCGCAAGCTTGCACGTCGGATGATAATCGTCATTGTGGGAAGGATTGTGGTAGAAGACTGCTCGATACGCCTCAAAAGCTCTGTCTATCAAGTCATGAGTATCGAAAGCGAGGAGTACCAACAAGCTGCTCACAGTAGCCTTGGTCATAGCTTTCAGATCCGTTTGAGTATCCATGCAAGTGTTGAGTAGTTTGTAAAGTCGGCCCTCATTCAACTTTGCGAAGGCATGCAAATCATCCACCGCTTTTTGGGGATCCAGAAAAGAGCCTATCATAGACAATCAGTATATTGGAAAATAAGTTTTTGTGTAATAACGAACTAGAGAGCTTCTGAATGATTTGGTTGAGCTTGTCGACAACTTCGTCCTCATTTTCATCTATGACACCACCCTGCGAAAAATGAAGATTGCTTAGTGGCCCAACAATATAGATACCCAAACGAGAAGCATACGTTATTCTGTATACAAGACTCGATGAATCTCTCGAATATAGTAGGGCGGCTGTGACGCGTTTGCCAATCGGTAACCATACTCTACAACATCATATGATGGCGGGACGTACGGTGTTTTAATCCCAGAGATCGCCAGAAATGCATTGATCGCCTTCTCATCCAAATATTTCATGACAGTCAGCAGCCGATCAGTCCACGCTGCATCGTCCGCTTCGGCTTTCGAATTAGATGCTGATGGCAAGGGAAGCACGAAATCAGCCAACACTGCTTCCGAAGCAGCCCTAAAATGATGTTTGGTGTTACAAAAAAAAAACATTTGAGATGAAGTACAGCAGCTTACTTGACTTCACGAGTGGCGACACTCATATGGAGTATCTCTTGAGGAATCCACGAGAAATGCCCCACAGCAGCTGGATCTCCGTTCTCACTGATATGATTGTCAGCAATTATTGCTTAGGTAAATAACGGAGTCGTACATTTCTGGATACGCCAAACTGTAGAGCCTTCCAATGCTGTTTAAAGCTTCAAACCGAACAGTATGCTGCACATGATGTTGGATTCGGGCTGCAGCGAAAGCGATGAAACCCGAAATACCTTCTTGTCAAGCCCTCGACCTGCGACGATCCGCAATTGTTGTTCCGAAACGTGATGCAGGGCCGTCTCATAGTCTAATTGAGAGTATATTCTGCAAACCGCAGCCCGGACCTTCTCGTCTGGGTCTAATAGTTTTGACTGCAATGTCTCTTCCAGCCTTCCGTTATTCCCAAGGCCTCACGGGCGTAAGACGAAAACTGAAGACCGACCTTCAATTAAGTCCTTTTGCTCAGGCAAGTTCACGATCAAACCTTTTGCAGCTTCGACCAAGGTCAGACGAATAGCAGACGATTTATCGTTCCTGCGAAGCAACCACACAGACCAAGTTGTCGGATACTTCTTGACAAGGTCTGCAGCGCCTTTGTCCGCGAACATCTCTCCTAGCACCTGTGTCGCCATGGCTCGGATTTGCACGTCTTCAGCGCGAAGTTCCTCTTCTAGCTGAGGAACGACATTGTGCAGGAGGGATGGACAGCTACGATTCAGCTGCTTGATAAGGTCATGTGCCGTCCGAATTTCATCCAACTCTTCATCGCGAGAGTGTGTAACTATGATGTCCGTGAAGTATTGGCAAACGTGTCGCTGGAGCTTGTCAGCCGTAGCATTGCAAACCTGAACGGCCAAGCGGAACGCAGGATTGTCCATCCCCTGTTACGATTTGGTTTAATAAGTAAGATGATCATAAAATCCAAGCAATATGAATGAAATTAGAGAATCCCCGAAAGAACAACATGCCTCCAACTGGCCACCTAGCCAATGAAGGCATGAAGGTATCTGCCAGAGATGACCAAGACATGTATCTCATGGGCGCGAGAAGAAAGTCTATCTACGCAAGTAGCCCAAGGCTGGAAATCAGACACTCACAACATGCTTGTCCATGAATTGTGCCATAATGGTCTCCAACACTTCCGAGGGCAATGTTTGACATTCGTCAATTAATGCCACAAGGATATCCGCCATAAAAAGCTCGATCTTTTTCGCGAAGTCATGTCGCACTAAACCAAAGAAATCACGGAAGATGTCCATCATGAGTTCTTCGGCATTTGGAAGGTCGCAAACCAAGACAACGCTCTTCACTGTAGACAATGACTCCAGAAGGTGAAAGTACTCGTTATAATATGGAGAATCTGGTCCTTTCAGTCCGGAGGAAAGCTGGCGGAAGAAGAATTGAAAGATGTCGCGTAATTCATGATGGGTATAGGGGGCATCGGGCGCGTAAAGTCTGAGTAGATCGGCCAGACAGCACGCAGCATAGGCTTTGACACCTCTGTCTTTGTGTAGAAGGATGGTAGCATGGATAAGTTCCTTGCGAGCGGTGCCCAACGAATTGACGTCAACAAGCTCCTGATCAAGGTCGGCGAGCTCGGTGTGCAAAGCCTTCAACTTCTTCAGGAGCGTATCGGTAGAGTGCGCTTTGCCGACAAGCTTGTCGTGAAATTTGAGCTTTCTAGGAGAAGGATTGCCCGCGGCGCGGGTTTGTGCCACCATGGTGGTCGTCGTCGAAGGTGGCTGTGAAAGCGCGTTGAGGACCAACGGGTCACGGCACGCGTTGTGTATTGCTGTTTCTTCTCCGGGTCAGGCATGATTACCTAATCACCCTGGGAAAGTTGCAATCCTACTAAGCTATTGCCTTTCCCAGATGCACATTTATAATGCGTGGGAAACCTGCAAGCACAACGTCCTCGCCAAACAGTACTAGCACTAGAATTCGGTGTCCCTGTATCTAGCTTTACCAGGGTACTGTATTACTTGAGCTCGACACCATCTTCAGGATGTAGAACAATCACAACCGTTGTTACTAGTCAAGTCTAGATAAGGACTTGCTCCGGTCGATGTACTTTCGTCATTGGTTTTGTGGCTGTACATTTCTATGCTGGCAAGTCTTTTACCTTGTATCGTGTCGTTGGATGGACAATTGTAGTACTGATAACATGAAGTACAGCAGTGTCAACATAGGATGACAATTTTCCAAGATTGATTGTTCATATACAATTCTTGCTCTCAGATTCGTCACTTTGTCGTTGGATTGTACAGCATGCTTAACTTCTCACCTGCAACAGGTGCAAGCTGACGGGAGTCACCACAAAATACAGCACTGGCTGCATAGCGTGACCCTCCCATCTGCGTCAGCATTTAATTTCTACCCTGTGGAACGCATTATTCTATTATCGCTACTTCTGCAGATGCTATGTTTTTGCAGGTGTCTAGTTATCACTCTTATTGTTACATACCACACAATTGACTTGTAAACTTTTTGACGTAGTAGCATTTAAGAAGCTATAGCGTAACGGTTCAGTCGATAGTGGAAACAACTGAGGGATATACGTATGAAGAAGAAACATGTGATAATTCTCGTCTGAGGGAAATGGGCAAATTGTGCTTGAAACAAAAACCACATCGGTTGTTCCAACATAGCATGCATATCAATTATTTCCTATAATCTCCAACTCAATCCTCTATGTAAAGTACAGGAACCATCTCCGAATCACACACTATCGTTCCCACAGTTACATGTCTACATTGTCCCAATACTACGTCTCATTGTTATATGTACCTCAACAATGATGTGTAACTGTTTTGAAATTCAAGTTGCGTTCGACTGGGACAACTACCATAGGAGGGTCATCCCGAGTCAGCGGTGCGCAAGCGCCACTTCGAGTTATGTAACCCAATTTATGGGATCTCGCTAATGATGTCGGTCTGAAGCAAGCCTTTCAAAATTCACACATCACCTCTTCATGCCCCCTTCCTCCCTTTCTGTTCCCGCAAAACGTGCCCTGCCTCCGAAGGAGGCATCTCTTTTCAAAGACGTCCTGAATCTCTACGAGACTCGCCAGCTGAAGAAGGGTCAGAAGGCCGCAGATCAGATTCTTAAGAAACATCCAGAGCACGGCGGTGTGTACCAACCTTTTAGATAGCAGTGACATCACATTCTGACATATTGCAGAAACACTATGCATGAAGGGACTTATCTTGACTCACATGGGCAAGCGGGAGGAGGGGCTCGAACTTGTTAAGAAGGGAGTCCGGCTAGACCTGACGTCGCATATTGTCTGGCACGTCTTTGGTCTCATTCAAAAAGGAGAGAAAAACTTCGAAGAAGCCCTTAAATCGTACATGCAAGCATTGCGATTTGACAAGGTATCATCTAACTTTACCACTGTTTGTTTTTTGATGCCCGTCGGTCTTCTGCTGACATGAGGCATTTCTGCATAATATTCTCCTCATGAGTACACATATCGAAGAGTTTTGTGACTCGCTCCTTTTCTTTCTATGTCTGACGTCCTTTCCTCTGGAAAAACTAGGAAAACATGAATATTCTTCGCGACGCGGCTCACTTGCAGACACAGTTACGGCTCTTTGATGGTCTAGTCGAGACACGATACATTCTGCTCAGATTGCGACCCAACTTGCGTCAAAACTGGATAGCATTAGTCGTTGCATATCACTTGAATGGCAATTTAGCCGAAGCCAAAAAGGTGCTATCTCAGTATGAACGAATATTGAAGGTTTGTTGTCATTATATGCTCCCGTTTTGTCAACCTCAACGCCATCACATTAACAGGATGTACCGGACTACGACGTTGAACATTCCGAGACCCTCCTTCATCATGTTCGCATACTGGAGGAGCTAGGCGAGCTATCCGAAGCGCTGACCGTATTAGACATCAACGCGAAAGCTAGAGTCATCATAGATCGAGTCGCTATCATGGAAACCCGAGGTACTTCATCTCATTTTGCACAATTTTCCCGTGCGGACGATATCTTTCATCCTGAAAGCACGCATTCTTTCGAAACTCGAGTCTACCGATGAGGCAGAACAAGCTTGGCGTTCTCTAATTCAACACAACCCTGATAACCACCAATACTACCGTGGTCTACTCAAGAGCAAGAAAATCGACCTGGGTATTTATTATTATTCCAGTTTATGTGTTTGGTAGCTGATCGACTGCGTACAGATACCATTACAGATGAAAATCGCGCGCGAGCCATCCAGATCCTGTCTGAATGTTCTGAACAACTGCCGAAAGCTGATGCGCCCAAGCGATTATTGCTCCATGTCTCCTCAGGCTAGTTCGTCGATTTGCCGGGGTAAGGTAGTGTTTCTAATTGAGAGAATACAGGTGATGATTACAAGCGGTTTGTGAAATCATACCTACTTCATGGTTTGAAGAAAGGTGTCCCTTCGTTGTTCGCCGACATCAAGTCCCTTTATCATGAAAATGAGAAACGACAAATCATCGAAGAGCTTGTTGAAGGCCTCCGAAAAACGCTACAGAATGGCGGCTCTTTGGACGACGGCTGCCCCTTGTCATCGTCTTCAACTGCAAATCCAACCATAGAACGCGAAGCTCCAACGACGTATCTTTGGACCCTCTACTTCCTCGCGCAGCATTACTCTTTCCTCCGTCAAAATACCCATTCTCTCACTCTGATTTCCGATGCTCTTGAGCACACGCCCACTCTCCCTGAGCTCTACACATTCAAAGGCCGGGTGCTCAAGCGGTTAGGTGACCCTATTGGGGCGGCTCACTGCCTAAATGATGCCCGGCTCCTAGATGGCCAAGATCGATTCCTGAATACTAAATGCGCGAAGTACAAGTTACGAGCTGGCCTCATTGACGAGGCTAACGAGATTCTGGGCCTCTTCACCAAGGTACGACCACATATTATGTTCTCATCCAGTGATCCAGATGTCCCTTCTGATTTCTTCGACAGAAAGATGCAATAAGCCCAGGTGCCGATCTTGAAGATATGCAATCACTCCTATATCTAATGGAGGAAGGCGACGCTTATCGGCGGAACGGAAAGTTGAATATGGCGTTGAAGAGGTATCATGCCGCAGCCAAAGTGCGTTGTCTTGAAATGTGGTGTTGGAGTTCTAGCTGTGGTATCTTTAAATTGACTATGTCCGTCCTAGGTTTTCAGCGAGATTGAAGATGTACAGTTCGATTTCCATGGTTATTCCATTCGAAAAGCGACAATCAACATCTATTTGAAGTAATTCGAGTAAATGTTCCATTATTACTGACTCCAGCTCATGATGTTCTACTTTCGTTAGTCTTGTTGCTTGGGTGGACAACCTGTGGTCGCATCCTGCCTATATTGCCATTGCTTTATCCGCCTCCCTGGTGAGTCAACCTGCAAATGAAATACATGTCGTGATAACTAACTCCGGCATTCATCACAGATCTACGTTCAACTCCATGACAATCCGTCACTAGCTACGGAGGCGACCTCAACTGGTCAGCACTACTTTGGACATGTTCAGTACGATCTTCTGGCTGATATTCTTACAGGTGCGCTTACGGACGCAGCGAAGAAGGCCAAGAAGAAAGCGAAAAAGGCGGCTCAAAAAGTACAAGAAGAGGCGAAGAAAGGTTTGTTTGTAGTTACCTCAGCTGAAAGACACTAAATCTAAATCCTTTCCAGCTGCCACGTCCAACGAGGACAAAGGACTGGATGTTGGTCCTGCCAAGGACGATGACCCCGACGGCCTAAAATTGCTTCAGAGCCCTGACCCGCTTGAACAAGCTTGGAAGTTCCTCAAACCTCTGATTCCGCTGGCCAAGGGCAACATCGATGTGTGGATTGCCGTATACGATGTTTCTATTAGGAGGAGTACGACTGCACATTTCAAACAGTCAAATTCACTCGATTCTAAACTCTAATTGTCCAGCAAAATACTTCCAAGCCGCGAAAGCCTTGAATAACGCTAAAGCGCTAGACGCTGAGAACGCTGAGCTTCACTCGCGGATACTCCATTTCCAGAAGACATGTATGTACTCGATTTTGATGTCGTCTCCCGGCGCTAGCGGAGAACTGACTATTCCAACGCCAGATGCGTCACGGTCCGCGTCAATACATGATCCCGTCGGGTCCCTCATATCTGAAACGCTTACCACGCTGTTACCGGCGGAAGTTTCATCAGAGACATTCAACTCAGAATACCTGCAGCAGCACCCGACGAGCGCGAAAGCCATTCTCTGCTGTGCCAAGGGGCTCCAGATCCTTGATCATCCTCGAGAAGAAACCGAGGATGTCGTGTTCAGCGTTTTGAACCCAGAAGTGCACATCAGCATCCAGGTGTGCATTTCGTGATATTGTTTCTCCAACGTACTCACAACCAACGTCACCGTTTATAAGACTGCACTTGCTGCATTATCATACTTGAGGGAGCTACAGTCTCCTAAGGCGGACGAGTTCAGACTCGCGTGCGACAAGAAGTTCGAGCTGTCGACGGTCTTTAAGGTGCAGAGCGAGCTCGTGTCTGTGTCTTTACACGAGAGCGCAGAGCCTATTGCAGAGGATGTAGAGGAGGTATGATCGTTCGCAGACAGCAGCCCATATCCGTTCTATGTTATAGTACCCCTCTTGTACCGGTAATGATAGCTGTCGGTTGGAGCACGGCATTCGCTGTCAATGGAGGGCATTGACTGTGAGTTTAATGTTTCACAGATGACGGCTTGCCTATGATAAAGACGTCGACTACGCAAGACACATGCAAGGGCATGTCTTCTATTCAGATACAAAATTGGATTCAAGCCCCCTCTCTCATTTCAAAGAATGCAGCGGCTGAGCTCCACGCTGGAAGACAATACTGACACATGTCATGAGCTACAGCTGGGCAGATAGCGGCACGCACGATGACCAGTTATTTCGCCATGACGGTAAACGAGGCTACTAGTATGCACTAAATCGGCCTGCGGGGTGGATGGTGGAACATTCCCTTGAGATATCATTAGTACTGAACAAAGCTGGGACGGGACTCATGACCCGGGAATGACAGTAGTGCCTCTTAAAATACTGTGGGTGCAGCGCTTCGACGTTTCGCCAAGTTATGAGTAGACATCTGTGCAACTGTACGGGAACGCGTCGGCCTCGGAAAATGCGCCCAGCAGTATATTAATATCCATGCTCAGTAAGCGACTACCGTCTGGGAACCGCACAGACAGCACGCGGTCGGCGCAGCAGAAGACACAAGAATACACCGCATAGACTCCATGTGAGAACCTCCCACAACAGATAATGAATGCGTTGCTCAAGAGATAAATTGAATCCATAACGTATCACGGAAAAACGTGCCAGACTCGTCGCCGTGGGCACTAAGATCAAAAGTCAAATACGACGATGGACTCGGAGACAGTACCAGGTGGAAGCCCAAGAAGCACCAACAGCCTTGCCAGGATGCGGCGTTTTGCGGGGTGTATGTGCGGCTGTTGAACCTTAATATCGTCGACTGTACAGTATACCACTCCGGGAATTGCCGGTCCATAGCAAGTCAGATTATCCTCAAGTCCACTGACTCGACCGCAAGTCTTACTTCGTCGCTGTTTCGCAAAATGGTCAACATCCCCAAGTGCGTGATGCTGATTTGCGTGTTGCAGGCGTCATGTCATGCTGATCACACATGTACCATTATTCGTAGGACTCGTCGGACATGTAAGTTTACCTTCATACAGGCGTGCAGGGGTGTTCTAATGACGTTTGTGGTTGATTGAAGACTGCGCACACAAGAACTGCAGAAAGCACACGTATGTCTGATTATTCCATGCGGTGT
>QLPN01002660.1:0-11051 GCA_003314395.1 Albatrellus ellisii | reverse complement strand
AAAACAAAAATAAAAATAAAAAATAAAAAATAAAAAATAAAAAATAAAAAATAAATAAAATACATACAGTGGTAGCGCCAATGGGTGGGGGGCCACACACTGTTGAGACAGTGGCAACATGGGGGCACAGGAGGACATACATACTAATCGCCTGCATCATCTTGACTGGACACGGGCAGGGCAGGTGGGCAAGTTTCTGTGCTGTGCTGGTGCAGCAGCAATGTAGGTGAAGTGGTGGCTGTGCTGTATTGGCACAGCAGCGGCATGGGTGGCCAGGTGGTGGCCACATGCTGTTGAGGCAGAGGTGACGTGGTGGGGGCACAGGAGAAGGGACATACCAATTGCCTGCGCCATCTTGAGTGGACACAGGCGGCAAGTAAGCTGCCATGCTGTGCTGGTACAGCAGCAGCATGGGCGCATATGCAGGTGCAAGTGGGTAAGCAAGGGGAGGCACAGGCCCATGCAGCCTTGTGCACTGTGCAGTTGCCGGTGTTTGTCTCCAGAGGCTCAGAGCCAGTGCCAGACAATGCCTTTCACACCAGGTGCAGAGCAGTGGCTGGGTGCCCCCAGTGCATGGGGGGCGGGAGCTTGCCAGCACGGTGTGACTCCCAGATGACATTGCTCCCACTGCTGGGTGCAGCCACAGCCTTCGCCATCGCAGTGGACAGGATGGCCATGTTGACTGTTGGCTTCATCTTGGCACCCTTGAATGGTGGTATTGGCTGAATGACCATGCTGGTATGTGAGCCTTTCTGCACTGCCTTTGCTGTGTTGCCCACTTTGGACCCTTGCATCTGCAGCCTGGTGCCCATGGATGTGCTCAAGTTGAGCACAGGCTTTGCAGAGGCAGGTAGCACAGTGCCATTGGGGTTGCTGCTCAAGTTGGAGTTTGAAGTCAGAGAGGGCGAGGCAGTGATGCAACTGGCAGAAGCAGTGGTTGGGAGTGCAGTGGTCGTGCTGATGGCTCGCACCTGCATTGATGCAGCATCCTTGCTCAACTTTTCTTGAATAAGCCAATGTTTCTCTTCGTCCTTAGCTAAGATAGTGACTAAGTCATCTGGGATTGGCTTGTTCAACTGTGGAAAAGCATGGTTCAGTCAATAAAGTGAGAGATGGACAGCGAGCATGTAGGACCAACCTTAAAGCTCTGGCTAAACCGCACCAGTTCTGCCATTTGTTTGTCCCACTCGCTTTTGACCAATGCCTGTCATTTCTGCATCAACCGCTGTTTCTCATTCACCATGAAATCTCAGAAGGCAGAAAGCACGTCTGCTGGGGGCTGCTTGGAAGATAAGTGTGGGCCACATATATGTACAATGCAGGTCATAAGGACAACGTACCTTACTTGACACCACTGATGGCGCAGGTGATGCCACCTTGGATAACGATACACCTGCTTGGATGTCCATGGGAGGTGGGACAGGGGAACCATTGGGTGCATTGACAGAGACCTTTGGAATCTCAGTAGTAGCAGGCTTGGAAGTTGTGGCTGATGTTGTCTGTTGTTGCTGTTGGTGCTTGCGTGTGCCAGGAGGGATGTAAGCGTTAGTACCACGTATGATGGCTCCATATCTGCCAACAACCATAAGCCCATTTCAGAACTTCACAAAGATCACGACACACACTTTTCCTCTTTGTTGGTGCCAGAGTCCTTGACATTGTTCATGATACGCTCTTCTGCAACGTGCACATTGCCAGTTGTGGACTATGCCATTTGTCAGTGGTATATATGCCGATTAAAGGCAACACACTCACTGCAATAATCTCATTCGCCAGCAGCTGCGTGTGGTGCTCCTGCGCCTTGTAGTCCGCTGCTGAGTGGTCAATCTTGGTCATAATAGTACAGACATGTTCTGTGTGAGTAGATGTGTATATCAAAAAATAGCATGCACGTGTGTGTGGTACTGGGCCACATGCGGCTTGCTGTTCGTACAGCAGTGGTGCAGGTGGTAGGAGACCATGTGCTGTTGACACAGCAGTGGCATGGGTGCACAGAAAAAGGACATACCAGTTCAAGCTGCCCCACGATGCCACCACTGCCACTGCCGCCACAACATGTGCAGCCAGGGGCAGTGCAGGCCCATGCAGCCTCATGCACTGTGCAATTGCCAGCCGGCACCTCAGCCGTGCAGTGGCTGTCGGGCACACCATGGTGGGGGTGCAGTATTGGGCTGCGCACAACATGCTGTTCGGATGGCAGCCATGCAGGCAGGTAGGGGACTGCATGCTGTTGCAGTGGCAGCATGGTGGCATGGGTGGGCACAAAAGGAGGGACATACCAATTACCCATGTCCTCTTGGGTGGACATGGGTGGTGAGCCAGCAAGCTGCTGCACTGTGCTGGTACAGTGGCAGCATGGGAGGGAGTTATAGTCTGTGGGGAGAGTAAATGAGTCAGCTCCTGCTTTTTGTTATAATAAAAAAGATAAGCAGCCAGCCTATGCAGCACATGGTGGTGAATAGCCAGCACATGCAGCACAGGGGTCCAGGCTCAGGTGTGATGACAATGTTCAACAGCCAGCACATGCAGCATGTGGCAGTGGGGAGCAGCCAGTGCATGCAGTGTGGGGGTGAAGGCTAAGGTGTGATCAGCCAGCCTATATGCAGCACATGGTGGTGGGCAGCCAACACATGCAGTATAGGGGCTCAGGTGCCATGGCCATGGTGAGCACAAGTGGTTGTAAAAAAGCCAGGATGCATGCGCTGGCACAACTGCTGTGCACATGCCATGTTGCTGCACATGTGCTGCACACGGCATGCCACACCAGGGGAGGACAGTCTTAGCAGTGGCACTTCAAACTCAAAAAAACCACGTGTTGGCCTCATTACACTTGGTTTTTCCCTAATATGGGACCGCTTACCAATCGTCCTCCCATTCTTAAGTAGATTTACTATTCTTAGAACTCCAGTTTTGTATAAGTAGTTGAAAGCCTGGTGGTCTTAAACCCCAGTCTTGTCAACTTTGCAATCTAGGGATCCTTTGACACTGCACTTGATCTAAGCTCATCCTTGCCTCACCAAGTCTAAGATCTCTAAGTCATTCTAAGCATTGCTAAGACATCCTAGATTCATCACTCTGGATCCTCATTTAGTCATTGGTGGTATCATCCTTGTCACTATCTTGTTAATTCCTCTCTTTGTCATTGTCAGGAACATTTACTATGCTTACCAAGTGCACAACAACTGCCTTGTTACCAGGGGTATAGTTATCACAAACCTTCCCTAAGACCATCCAATAGGCTGCTCTTAGCATACAGTATGTACATACTAAACTGTGAGTTTTACTCCAAGTGCTAAGAGCAGCCTATTGGATGGTCTTAAGGAAGGTTTGCAATAACTATACCCCTGGTAACAAGGTAATTGTTGTGTACTTGAATAGCATAGAAAATATTCCTGATGATGATGAAGAGAGGGATCAATGAGATAGTGATAAGGATGATACCACCAATGACTAGATGAGGTTCCAGGATGATGATGTCCTTAGCAATGCTTAGTGACTTAGAGATCTCATACTTAATTCTTTTAGAGTATGAAGTAAGATGAAGGTGAGCTTAGATCAAGCACAGTATAGGAGAATCCCTAGATTGTGATGTTGACAAGACTGGGGTTTAAGACCACCATGCTTGTCCCTACTTATACAAAACTGAGTGTCCTAAAAATAGTGCAAGTAAATAAAGTTCACTGATCAATGACAGTTGCACAGCAATCAACAAGATCATGTGACCAAGTCACATCCATAGTGAGCTAAAGTAAATGTAGTCACAAGCACAAAATGAATGAGAGATAAGCAAAGGTAAATAGAGACAAGATGGGATGAGTCCTTGCTAAATGTATAGCAATAGTCCTTAGCAAGTGAATGTAAATAAATAAATAAATAAATAAATAAAGATAAAAAGATAAAGAAGCTTTATGGTACTTGGAGTAAAGCTCACAGTGCAGTATGTAAATACTGTAGTACTATAAAGAAGATAGAGTCCTTACTATAAGTTGGAGCTAAACTCAACAACTGTAGTTAATACTACACTTATAGTAAGTAAGATAAAAGAAAAGAAAAAGAAAAAGAAAATCAAGTCTGTTATGAGGTGCCTAAGCAAGTGCCTCATGACAGTCACATGATACCATGTGATGTTCAGCATGGTGGTTGTGTAAGATGGCAGTCCTACATATCCCATAAGGGAGACCAGTGCACACTAGACTAAGGATCACTCCAAAGAATAGGATTTGCCAGCCATAACAAGCTGGAGTATATTCAGCTATCTACCAAAGACTATATACTACAGCTATAAGCACATGGACCAGTGCAGTAACTATAGGGCAGGTCTATGAAGACAATACCCACAATAAGTATGACATCATGTGCAGCATGGGCACATCCAGAGTCAGAAGCACGAAGCAACAGTAAGTAGATAAAGATAAGATCAGATCAGATGGACTGAAAGGAAAGATGATCTAATCTTATCTAATCAAAAGGAAAATGAAAAGAAAGTAAAAGTAAAATAAAGGAGTAAATGCTCCAAACAAATGAAGCCTGACAGGTTGTACCTAGGTCAGGTCACTCCACTCAAGGTGGATGGAAGGGCAACAGAGGGTAGAGTGTGGGCAATAGCCCAAGTAGAAAGAGCAGCAACATCTGGATTGAGAAGTAAAAGTATGTAGAGTAATCCATGATGAGGGAGAAGGTAGAAAACCAACTGTTAGATAGCATCCCAGAAAGAGTCCTGAAGTACATAAGTAAGACGTGCACAGACCATGATGACAAATATGTATGGGAGGCAGGTGATAGATGCAAAGGACATATTCCAAAATTACACTCCTAGCCACTACTTACCGCATAGTCTGTGTGCACTACCTGTTTGTATATAACCAGCCATTTTGTACTTGATCAATCAACACTTCCAATGTTCTCTCCAACTCATCTGCTTAAGCTTCAGAGCACCAGTTTACTAGTTGTTCTCTCATTCCTCTCACTCTTCTTCTTGATAATATCATGCATACCTGCAGTCTTGAGCCTCACTGTTATGAGGCACTTGCTTTGTGTGAGGCACATGCTATTCAGTGAGGTCACAAGAGTATGAGAGGAGGAAATGGGTGGAGGGTGAGACAATATACTTCAGATGAATCATGCTGATGAGTGGATATCTTAGATGTATAAAGCTAAGGAATACTTGCCAATGACATATAGTAAATGAGTCAGTGCACAGACCATGTGCTGTCACTATAGGGCAGGCATACTAAGTAGAGATGTGCAGCATCTGTGAGAAGCTTTGTAAGGTACTGTGGGGGATGTAGTCATAATTGTACAGTAATTGGCTTGATGATGAATCAGAGGTGAGTCATATATAATTGCAAAAGATCTGATAAGATTAAGATAAGATGTATAGTACAGATCTTGAGTGACAAGAGTAAAAGATATTGTAAATGTATAGAAAAATAAGTACATCCTGACACTTTGGCACCTCATAACAGACTTATTTTTCATTTCTTTCTTTTTTCTTTTTCTTACTTACTATATCTAGTTTTACTAGCACATATCCATAGCAAGGACACTATCATCTGACCTTTATAGTACTACAGTATCTACATACTGAGCTGTGAGTTTTACTCCAAGTACTATAAAGCATCTTGTCATCTATTTTCTCTTTCTTTTATTTATTTGCATTTACTTGCTAAGGACTATCATTATACAACTAGCAAGGACTCATCCTATCTCATCTCTATTTACCTCTGTTTATCTCTTGTTTCACTCACACTTGTGGCTATTTACTTAGTTTACTATGGATGAACCTCTAGTCACACAATCTTGTTGATTGCTGCACAACACTGACAAAGAGGATGGTCTCCATTATGGAGGACCAAAGGAGGGAAAAAGGGTAGAGAGTTCACTATTTTTACCAGTACTATAGAGCTACTATATATACAAAGCTGCAGTGCACACAGACCAGCTTAGGTAAGTACAGTATGGGGTGTGGGTCCTAGAGAGAATGATAAGTGTAAGAATTCAACACTCATTTGTATAAGTAGTTGAAAGCCTGGTGGTCTTAAACCCCAGTCTTGTCAATTTTACAATCTAGGGATTCTCTGATAAACACAGGCCATGTGCTAGATGAAAACATGAAGAAGTGTTGTTTCTACTACAGTACATTGGAGCTCCTTGTAAGTGGCTGAGTGTGTGTATGCATGTGTACAGTAAAGAGGATGAAAGAGGAAGGAGTCACATATGATATGTCAACACCCCCCCTTGCTGGATACACACCTAACAAGACCAAGATGATCACAATGGGCAGAAAAGGAAGGATGTGATAAAGGTTTAGTGAGAATGTCCACAGTGACAAGATGAGAAGGAAGATGGTGTACAGTAATGGACTTCTGGTCATCTCTATCAGCTGCCCAATCAGAGTCTGAATAACCAACAACACCTGTTCCTTCCTGCCCCCCATATTGCAGGCAATGGTGAATGGTACCTTTGAGGTATTGAAGCACATGTTTTGCTGCAAGGAGATGGGGGGAGTGATGGATTTGGGAGGAATTGTGAGAGTTTCATGATGGTGAATGAGATATCAGGTCATGAAACAATGGCAACATATAGCAAGGAGCCAATGAGTGTTGGTAAGAGGATATTGTCAGGATCATCAAGCCTATGGCAGACATCTGTAGCGCAAGACCACTGACTCCTGATGTATCCCTGCTCTCCTTTGGAGAGGCTTACTGGGAGCTGCCTTGGATCTAGGCCAAGGGATGAGAGGACTCAGCCATAGAAGAAGGGGATGAACCAGCTGTAACAAGCTGGAGTCTATTTGTCTAGCTACCTAACTACTTATAGTACTGGAACATGTGCACAGACCAGGTGCAGTACTGAAGGGCAGGTCATACAGTAACTAGAGTGCAGCAAGTGTGGGATCACAGCTTACAGATGTGCAGCAGCTGTGGGAACTATCCCTGAGAAGGCCGTAATGACAGTAAGTAAGATATCTGAGAGGATAAGATAAAAGAGATAATATGAATATCTTATCTAATCAGATGATCTAAAGTAAAAGAAAGAAAAGAATAAAATAATGGTAGGGAATAAGGTCAGCAATAGGAGTCTGACAGATATGAATGCAGGTGATGCAGCATTGTCTTCTGCAGATTTGGTGAGGATGATGCCAGGTGGAAGGGTATGAGGCCAACACTACATTGAAGCCAAACAACTGATGAAAAAGGCTAAAACAAGAAAGAGGACAATTGTGCTTCAACTAGCAGATATCCCAGATATATTAGTGTATAGTAAAAGAGAAGAGAGAAGAGTACTGTACCTAGTGGATATCCCAGGTGATCAGAACTGGGGAATAATCCGCTAGGAGTCCTATGTGTATATAGTACCCTAGAGCATGCACAGACCATGCAGTACAGTATAGGGCCAGAGAATGAGAAAGTAAAGTAATGATGTCATATCTAATAATAGAAGGGACACGTAAGTGCTGACTGAGGCTCTGCAGTAACCGTGGGAGTGATTGGTGAGCATGCACAGTAAGGGTGGGAAAATGAGGTATAACTAAAGATAGAATGGGCCAATCAGAGATCAGATGACATACACATCATCAGCTGATAAAGACAAAGAGATGGAATGCATGACCATGGGAATCACTTTGATAGATCAGGAGTGATTGTAAGATCTATGACAGTAGAGACATAAGAAAATAGGGGAAAATGAAGAGAAAAATAGGGAAAATAATAGCAGCCTGACAAAGGGGAGTAGTTGCCATGTTGCAGTCATCCATGCTGAAATGATCTAGGAGATCAGTGATGTACACTTCTTGATCAGTCTCAAGGAGTCACTTGGAGTAATCATGTGTAGCATGGAGTCCAAGGTATGATGTGATCTCACCTATATCTGTCATCTGAAAAAGGGAATTAAGCATCTCTTTACATGCATTCACCTCATCAAGTGACCCTCCTAGTATGGTGTTGTTGTCAACATAGAGGACAATGATGAGTGGTTTAGAAGAAGAGGTGGAGATGTAGATCCTGGAGTTGGAGAGAGGGATCTATGCATCTTGTGGTGCCATTGTTTTGATGCCTGTTTGAGACCATAAATGGCCTTGGTTAGGCAGCACACCTTTCCTTCAGTCCCAGGTACAACAAAGCCTTGTGGTTGCTCCATGTAGATTTCTTCATCAAAGTCTCCATTGAGAAAGGCTGGCTTGATGTCCATGGAGTGGACCTCCCAGTCTTCTAGGGTAGCAATGGCAAGAAGAGTATGGAGTGACTCAAAGTCTGCAACTAGTGAGAAGGTTGGTTTCAGTGTAGTCCACCCCATGTACCTGTGTGTACCACTTGGCTACAAGCTGTGCCTTGAAGTGTCCATCTGATTTGTGTTTGAAGACCCATTTGTTACCTACCAAGTTGTGGCCAGGAGGAAGGTCAACCAGCTCCCAGGTATGGAGGTGATGTAAGGACTTGGGTTTGTCTTCACACATGGACTGCCAGGAGCCTGAGTCAGGGCTCAAGAGACCTTGTTTGAGTGTATGGGGATCATGTGAGAAGGCATGGGAAAGTATGGCTGAAATGGAGGAGCCACCCTGTGGCATCATGAATATGTCATCATTGTTATCATGTGTTCTGGACCCCCACTTGCTGAGAATGTTGACAAATTTGTGAGGTCCATAGGTGCTGTCACAGAAACAGTGAGGATGACAGGTGATACACTGGGAGTGATGAACAACAGGTACATCATCATCAAGAAGGGCCATGCACACCTGTTGATGACCCATTGTAAAGCAGGCAGGTGCATGCCAGCAAGGCTGAGCAATGGTGTCAATTAGCTCAGCATGGCAAGTATGCTGTGCACATTGGCATGCAGGTGCAGAGGATGGTACCAGGCCTTGAGGCAGGGTTGATAATGCAGGGTTGGGCAGGCTGAGAAGAGGATGGTGAAGACGGTATACGATAATGGGACGTTGTAGGCGGTGGTGCAGGCAATGGCGCAGCAGAGGAGTAGAACGTGGTAGAACATTGTAGGGTAATGCTCTGTAGTTACAGGATGTGGGGGGTGTAGTAGATATAGTACGCGCTGCACTAAGTTTAGGCGGCGTTGTAATGCGGGGTTGTATGTGGGGTTGTAGTACGTGCTACACAAACGTGGGGTAGGTAAGTCTAGAGCGGTCTAGAGTGCTCTATGACGTAGTGGACGTGGTAGTGGTGTAAGTAGGTCTGGAGCGGTCTAGAGCACTCCATGACGACGTGGTTGTGAGGAGTGGGTAAGTAGAACGTGTGTCAGTAAGACGTAAAGAAGACGTGTAAGTAATATTATAGCGTAGCTGAACAAATACCGTGAATATTTCCAACAAGGGTAACTGGCACTTGGACCACAGCCAGGCAATCAGAAACATCATCCCACTCAGAGGCAGGGCCAGTGTGTGGAGGTGGAGGAGGAGTGCAAGGGCCCTCAGAGTCCATATAAAGAGGAGGGTCCAGATGAGGTTCTGGAAGAGGAGGCAAGTCAGGATCTGGCGCTGGTGGAGGTGAGTCATCACCACTGTCTGATCCACCATCATCATCAGAGTTGTTGCTAGGAGGAGTGGAGGGAGGAAAAAGGTCAAGAACTGTAGGTGCAGTAGTGGCATCTGCAGCAGGGAAGACATGTTTGCAGAAGACAGCATCTTGGCTGACCACAACACAATGAGCAGTCTGATCCCAGAACAGCCCACCATTCATGCCAGATTGATATCTGATGAACACTAGGGGGTGGGGTTTGGTGTGAAGTTTTGTCCACTGATGGTCTGAGTATTGTAGGTGTGAACAGTAACACAGATGGCAAACTCCCAGAAGCCATGAGAGAGACCCACATGGTGTAAGAGGGAGAGAGCATGGTTGAGGATAGTGCAGTTCATGCACTCTGCACACCTGTTCTGCTGCAGGGAATATGGGACCATCTGCTAGTGATCAATCCCTCTAGATGTGAGCAAGTTACAAATGTCTCCCCTCTGCAGTCTGTGCAAAGAGCCTTCAGCAAGTGGCCATGCTGCATGTGAACCCAGGCAAGGTAGTGATCAAGCACTGCACTGAGCTGATCCTTGCACTTGATAGGATATACCATGCTGTAGCTGGAATGGTAATCAAGGAAGGTAGTAAAGTACAAATTACCAGTGGCAATAGAAGCTGTACCAACAGGTCCCACTAGGTCAGAGTGTACAAGGTCAATGGGTATGACAGTGTGCACATGGGACAAGCAGAAGGAGGCACACAGGAACTTGCCTAGAATGTACCCAGTACAGGGGCCTAAGGAGGGCAAGGAGTCTGGCAGGGAGAACCCCATGACCTGACCAGGATGAATGTACAAGACAACATCTTCTGAGAGGTGGCCAAAACATTCATGCCAGATGTGAAGGGAGGGAGCAACAATCACATTTGTGGAAGCTCCAGGACTGAGGGGAACCCAGTATGTTCCACCCTGAAGGAAACTGGTGCAGATGATGTGACCATTTTTGCTAATGGTACAGGCCCCTTTTTTGTACACAATCCAGCTTACTGATGGAGAGGAAACAACCTGACACCCCTGGGACATGTAGTATGTTTGACAGAAGAACAGAGACTGTTCATTTGTCAGGTAGGGTGTGTTGTTGTGCACTGGATCCTTGTCTGAGACATGGGATAGAGGTCCCATTGCTGACAGTGACAGTTTGTAAGGTGACAGAAGAGTTGTCCTGTATATTGTGGCAGTGGGGAGTGATATGATTGGTACAACCAGAGTCCAGCATCCACATGCAGGCATTGCCACCATAGAAACATGTGTCAGATTTAACAGCCCCAGAGGAAGAAGACTGTGTATGTAGACTAGGTCTGTTGATAGAGTGTTTAGATCAGTGGAACTGAGGACAGCTGTTGCAAGGTTGCTCCATGAAGGTAGTAAAGCATGAAGGAGAATGAAACACATATGCTGGTTGGTTACCATCAATTTTTACTTATCTTATGATACTGGACATACTTACATATCCTTACCTCTTTTTCACTTTATGGTTTGAGCTCCTCTTCAACTCTATCTTACTCTTACTATATCTTCTTTACCTCATCATC
>QLPN01002659.1:0-30244 GCA_003314395.1 Albatrellus ellisii | reverse complement strand
GTATGTAAATACTTAAGTACTATAAAAGAGAAAAGAAAAAGATAAGTCCTTACTAAGTAAAGTGGAGCTAAGCTCACACTTGTAGTAATAATACTACACTTTACTATAGTAAGTAAGATAAAAAACAAAAAAACAAAAAACAAAACCGTTACGAGGTGCCAAAGCAAGTGCCTCATAACAGGTGCAGAGTATGTGCTCAGCAGCAAAACAAAAAAGAAAAAAAAAATACATACAGTGGTAGTGCCGATGGGTGGGGGGCCACACACTGTTGAGACAGTGGTGACATGGGGGCACAGGAGGACATACATACTAATCACCTGTGTCATCTTGACTGGACATGGGTGGGGCAGGTGGGCAAGTTTCCATGCTGTGCTGGTGCAGCAGCAATGTGGGCAAAGTGGTGGCTGTGCTGTATTGGCACAGCAGCAGCGTGGGTGGCCAGGTGGTGGCCACACACTGTTGAGGCAGAGGTGATGTGGTGGGGGCACAGGAGAAGGGATGTACCAATTGCCTGTGCCATCTTGAGTGGACACAGGTGGCAAGTAAGCTGCCATGCTGTGCTGGTACAGTGGCAGTGCAGGCACATATGCAGGTGCAAGTGGGTAAGCAAGGGGAGGCACAGGCCTGTGCAGCCTCATGCACTGTGCAGTTGCTGGTGTTTGTCTCCAGAGGCTCAGAGCCAGCGCCAGACAATGCCTTTCACACCAGGTGCAGAGCAGTGGCTGGGCACCCCTGGCATGTGGAGGGCAGGAGCTTGCCAGCACAGCGCGACTCCCAGATGACATCACTCCCACTGCTGGGTGCAGCTGTGGCCTTCACCATTGCAGTGGATGGGATGGCCATGTTGACTGTTGGCTTCATCTTGGCACCCTTGAACAGTGGTATTGGCTGAATGACCATGCTGGTACATGAGCCTTTCTGCACTGCCTTTGCCGCGTCACCCACTTTGGACCCTTGCATCTGCAGCCTGGTGCCCATGGATGTGCTCATGTTGAGCACAGGCTTTGCAGAGGCAGGTAGCACGGTGCCATTGGGGCTGCTGCTCAAGTTGGAGTTTGAAGTCAGAGAGGGCGAGGCAGTGATGCGACTGGCAGAAGCAGTGGTTGGGAGTGCAGCGGTTGCACCAATGGCTCGCACCTGCATTGATGTGGCATCCTTGCTCGACTTTTCTCGAATAAGCCGATGTTTCTCTTTGTCCTTAGCTAAGATAGCAACTAAGTCATCTGGGATCAGCTTGTTCAACTGTGGAAAAGCATGGTTCAGTCAATAAAGTGAGAGAGATGGACAGCGAATGCATAGGACCAACCTTAAAGCTCTGGCTAAACTGCACCAGTTCTGCCATCCATTTGTCCCACTCACTTTTGACCAATGCCTGTTGTTTCTGCATCAACCACTGTTTCTCATTCACCATGAAATTTTGGGAGGCAGAAAGTGCATCTGCTGGGGGCTGCTCAGAAGATAAGTGTGGGCCACATATATGTACAATGCAGGCCATAAGGACAATGTACCTTACTTGACACCACCGATGGTGCAGGTGATGCCGCCTTGGATAATGATACACCTGCTTGGACGTCCACAGGAGGTGGGACAGGGGAACTGTCGGGTGCATTGACAGAGACCTTTGGAATCTCAGTAGTAGCAGGCTTGGAAGTTGTGGCTGATGTTGTCTGTTGTTGCTGTTGGTGCTTGTGCACACCAGGAGGGATGTAAGCATTAGTACCATGTACAACAGCTCCATATCTGCCAACAACCATAAGCCCATTTCAGAACTTCACAAAGATCATGACACGCACTTTTCCTCTTCGTTGGTGCCTGGGTCCTCAACATTGTTCATGATATGCTCTTCCATGACATGCACATTGCCAGTTGTGGACTATGCCATTTGTCAGTGGTATATATGCCAATTAAAGGCAACACACTCACCGCAATAATCTCATTCACCAGCAGCTGAGCACGGCACTCCCACACCTTGTAGTCCACCACTGAGTGGTCAATCTTGGTCGTAATAATACAGATGCATTCTGTGTGAGTAGATGTGTATATCAGAAAATAGCATGTATGTGTGTGTGGTACTGGGCCACATGTGGCTTGCTGTTCGTACAGCAGTGGCACAGGTGGTAGGAGACCATGTGCTGTTGACACAGCAGCGGCATGGGTGCACAGGAAAAGGACATACCAGTTCAAGCTGCCCCACAATGCCACCACTGCCACTACCACCACAACATGCATGGCCAGGGGCAGTGCAGGCCTGCACAGCCTCATGCACCATGCAATTGCCAGCTGGCACCTTGGCTGTGCAGTGCCTGTCAGGTGTGCCATGGTGGGGGTGTGGTATTGGGCTGTGTGCAACATGCTGTTTGGATGGCAGCCACGCAGGCAGGTAGGGGACTGCATGCTGTTGCAGTGGCAGCATGGTGGCATGGGTGGGCACAAAATGAGGGACATACCAATTACCCATGTCCTCTTGGGTGGACATGGGTGGTGAGCCAGCAAGCTGCTGCACTGTGCTGGTACAGTGGCAGCATGGGAGGGAGTTATAGTCTGTGGGGAGAGTAAATGAGTCAGCTCCTGCTTTTTGTTATAATAAAAAAGATAAGCAGCCAGCCTATGCAGCACATGGTGGTGAATAGCCAGCACATGCAGCACAGGGGTCCAGGCTCAGGTGTGATGACAATGTTCAACAGCCAGCACATGCAGCATGTGGCAGTGGGGAGCAGCCAGTGCATGCAGTGTGGGGGTGAAGGCTAAGGTGTGATCAGCCAGCCTATGCAGCACATGGTGGTGGGCAGCCAACACATGCAGTATAGGGGCTCAGGTGCCATGGCCATGGTGAGCATGAGTGGTTGTAAAAAAGCCAGGATGCATGTGCTGGCACAACTGCCATGCACATGCCATGTTGCCACACATGTGCCGCACACAGCACACCACACTAGGGGAGGACAGTCTTAGCAGTGGCACTCCAAACTCAAAAAAACCACATGTCGGCCTCGTTACACTCAGTTTTTCCCTAATATGGGACCACTTACCAATTGTCCTCCCATTCTTAAGTAGATGATATGGATGGACCATTCAGTTATAGAAAACTTCTCTTGCATGTTTTCTTTCCCTCAGTCTTCTACAAAGAGACTGAGGTCAGTACTTACTCTCTATGCCATTTGTCTTTTATGTTTTCTTCCTGTAGAATACAATTCTCTTCTTTCTACAGTCAGCCATGCTCTTTCCAAGCAACCTCCTTCAATAAAAAGTGCTGAGGTATGTGGACAAAAAAGAGGAGTTGATACAGTTTAGCTACAATAAGGTTTAAGGGGAGCTTAACTGTAAAAACAAAGAGATATCCCAAAAGGGAAAGAAAGAACAATGTGATGCAAGAGACTAGATGAATGCTAATATATATAAGTATGATCAGCATCATATAGCAGATAAAATCGACAACAGGAGACTAAGCTAAAGATTCCATACAGTACTGGACCCCTTTATATATGGTACAATCCCGGGTTCTGGAGTATTCTACTGGGATAAGTATAGTACAAGGCTGCAGAATAGAATGTTCCAGTGATACTGCACATGAATTTGTAAGAAGATATGGTGCTGCGGCGCAGTAGGCTGGTAAATGAAAAGAAAATCGTAACAGATGGCTTGATGGTAGAGACTTGTCGTATTTTCATTACCCCGACTACATAACATACGCCACTAACAACCCGTCAACCTATCCTTGTATTCTATGCTACAAGAACAACTGACATGTAATACTACGGCAGGTACCATCCCTTGGTCTCCCCATCTACGATCGCGACAGCTAACGCCTCGTTCTACGGCCTCAATGGCTGCCAGTCACAGGTACGAACCTAGGGCTTTGAACGTGGCAAAGGATGAGGAGTTATGCGGTGCACAGATCAAGGCCTGCTACAAGAGCGGGAACAATACCATCTGCTCACGTGCACAGGACGACTGCAATGCCAATATCTTCTCACCACTTGAGTTGGCTCAGCGTTGCGCTTGCGTGTGTGTATTCAAAGCACTCTGGCTCCATCTCTTGATGCTTGGATCGTTTTGCAAACGGGATTTTATATGCTCCTTATCAATTGTTGCTAGAGATTTCAACTCTCTACGTAAAACACAGAAATCACCTTCCCGATCAGTGATTACACATAATTCTTCTTACAAACGCATGTCTACGCCGTCCAATACCATGTTTTACTGTCTACATACCTATTTTAAAATCCAAGACGTGGTTGATTGAGACATCTAAGAGGGTAATCGGCGCGCTGAGCACTACTTTTGAGTTGGCAATTCTCCTTCCTTTTTCGTATCTTGCGTTCACTTAATGCTACATCCTCCCCCCAAATCCTACAGCGGTAGCGGGCGCCTGACGGTACTTGTCCTTATTCCTTATTTATGAGCCGCGGACGCTGTACCGAAATTTGCGCAGGAATGTATGGGAACGATACATCGAAGACGACCCACCTCTTCTGTCTCGTAGCTTTCCGGTTCCTCTGCTCAACAGTCGACACCCCATTCTTATAGTCACATAGCGGACTTCGTAAATCTGTTCTTGGGCTGAAAGGGCTGCTGATGCAACGATGAATAGCGAAGCCGTTTGCTCTTCGTAGGTCCTACTGGCGAGACAGTAAAACGTGCGTCGCTCCGACTGCTCGAGAAAAGGCTACTGAATTATCTCCGTTTCATGATTGTATTGTATATTGTACTTATAGCACTGTCAACATATGTGGAGACGGGTTTCTGGTGCTCCGCCGTAGGTTGTAATTGAAACAATCACCAAGATATACTGTGCACTACTCTCGCGTAACTCGCATACATACCAATCAGGACGTCCGCCGAAGAACTCTTCAAGCTCGCCTTTTGTTTCGTTTGGGGTTCCTGCTACTCTCACCTGTAGTCGGCCCATCACTGCCTCCTTTACCGGAGGCATCGCGCTCTAAGTCTGCGGGCTCATCCAAAATCGAAGACCGAGGCCGTTTGCCACTACTGCGAGAGGTATGCGCGCTGGATTCGAGTGGTAGGGAAAGCGAGCTTGCAGCCTGAGGCCAGTCATGAACTAGAGCCAGAGACACCGAAGATGAAGGACCAATGGAGGCTCCGGTATCGAGGGGTGGCAGTGGATGAAGGAGCTTGTTGGCCCAGTTCGGATGAATTGTTTTGAGTTCCTCGATAGCTGCATTGACGGGGCACAGAAAATTGTCGTAAGCGACCTCGGCTGCTCCCGTGTATTCCTCCCAAGTGCTGAAGAAATGCATGGGTTTTGCCAAAAGCCCGTAATCAGGGGTAACGGCGTCCATGATTTCGGTAAGATGCGGTCGAAAAAATTTGCAGAGAGACAGGAATAGGTTGAGAAATACATGCTTAGTGTCAGCGTCGAGGCCCACAAATCTCATGTCAATTGGCAAGGCTCGGCCAGCAAGGAACATGCCTTTTAGGCCAGCAGCACGTTGGGGGATGACGGTCCACTGGCTTAATACCGGATGGCTTGAAGCGGACCGCATGGGACGACCTCCGTCGTACAGGAAGGTCACATGGCACAGGACGTAAAGGAACGACTCCAAGTCATCCATGAAGTCGTGAGGCTGTACACCTGGCAAAGGCCCTCGAAGGACCTTGAAGGACTGGTACATATGTGTTCCCTGAAGAACATCAAATTCAAGTTAGGTACGGTGACGAGTGGTTGAAAGACAAGACTGACCGTTCTGAAGTCACCATGCGTGCTCGTCTCTGATCCAACCTCAACATACTTGGCCAAATCAAAATCTATCAACCGGCCATGGTTCTTGTCACCACCGCAGGGGTCAAACATGATATTCCCAACACTGATGTCCCGGTGAAGGATACCACACTCCAGCAGCATGTTGCGGTGACCTATGAATACAACAAATGAGCACTCGATCTGAATGCGACAATCATCAGGCCAAGACTCACCAACGACTGCATCCCTGAATGCAACTAACAGGCATGTATAGTTGAAAGCAGTTGAGAGGTCCCCATGATACCTTGGAACGATGACGCGGAAATGATCACGGTTTGAGAGTGTGTGGTGTTTGCGAATTTTGGCCTTTGGGTTCTGCAGAGTGAAAATGGACGCAACATCATATCCACGAATGCCAGAAATAGTGTTGTAGCCGTTGTTTGAGTCCTGATACGCGTAGACCTGTCCGACACCTGAAAGACCGACACCCGCTAGCAACACTGTCGCCTCTGAAGGTCTGGCTGACGCGCGCCAATAATCTTTCATGATGAATTGCTTCTTGCTGACAGCATCCTCCACGTACCAGCAGGTTGTTCCTCGACCGACAATTGCGCTACGGTTGAGGCCAATGCCAGTGATAGTGAGTGAGCTGGGACTCGGTCTCGGAGCAGGAAGAGAGTAGCATGAAACGTCATCCGAGTCATGTGACAGTTCAATGACAGGGCCGACGGATTCCGATACGAACTCCCAACCAGGGACGGAGAGATTGAGCGTGCCTTTGACAGTGGATGACACCTTCGGACTAGCATTACCGTCATAGCTGATGCTCCCATCAAGACCAATGGCTGCATCGTCGGCGAACATCAGCAAGATTGCCTGCACGAAGAGGACTGGGTGCTCATGAATGTCGATACAGTCAAAGAATGATGGGCCAGCGCGATCAAAAGAGAACAGCCGCATGTATTGGCAAGAGACAACAAGGCTATCAACAAACAGCCGATTGGGTTGTTCGTACAGCTGCTGTCGTGCGTAACTGCCAAGCTGTATAGCAGTACGGTAAGTCATGGCCTTGGACTTGATCTCCTTGCTTGGCTTTAGGTCCAGTACACTTCTGACGTTCCGGTAAGTCAAGTTGCTTTTGACTATGTCCAAGTTCTGAAGCGGGCTTAGAGACTGGCTGGTCCCGATGATGCAAAAGTCCGGTCTCGTCGCTAGGCCTGGCGAAGGGGCGTTGAGTCCAATCGTCTGGTGCCGTATCCACCTATTATTTGTATCTATCACCTCTCTATCCCTTGAAAGACCGAATTCACCGGCGATCTTGTTCATAACTCGGACGAAGGCGTCGTAGCAAGAGTTATCGTCGGCAGGTATTGCTACCCATCGTCCTTCTGTCCACCCTGAATCTTCTCCCGACCGAAGATACCCGTCGATGTTTTGGTGTAGTGCCCTTTCATATTCTTCCAGAGTCAAGGGGCTGACGTCTTGGGGGGGAGACGATGGCATTGTCGACGGTGTCGGAGGGTTAGGAAATTGTTTTTGTAGACGATGGGCTAGGAACATCCTGAGTGGCCGGTAAGCCTCAGGACCTGTGTTATTAACTTCGTCAGCATCGTCATCTTCGATGTCGACCTGTCGGTCGTCGTCGTCATCATAATCATCGTCATCGTAGCCCACTGAGCCTTTCCTGGCTGCGTCGGAGGCGTCGACCAGCGCAGCTGGCGGGTTCTTGCCAATGTCTGGTGGACTGCTGGGTTTCACCCACAGTCCCCTGAGCTCTCGCCTGAGTTTCTTGCGCAATTTCTTGACATACGAATTGTCGTCGTCTGTCTTGACATATTGAAAGCCACCTGTGCTCGCACGATGCGGGGTCACCTTGTGTTCGGGATGGCTCTTCTTCGGAGTTGTGACATTTGCCTGCGGTTCGTTCGCCCTCTGTCCTTGTGGTCGTGGGTTCTGGGGTGTGTCAGTCAAATACGCACTCAGGCACGAATTTACCGAGGCTCACTGAAGTGAATTTGTTTCCTTCTCGAGATTGAGAGCCTGCCATGGTAATTGCAAATGGGGAGGACAAGAGATGGTGGGGAACAATGGAAAGGCAGAGCTGTAGGATGAATGTTCAAGTCTGACCAATATTTATTAGCTCTAGGAGGAGAGAGGTTTGGTTCAGACGCTAGCTGGAACCGTGGCGGATCAGATTTAACAGCCCAGTTGAGCGGACATACAGCTGCAATGAAGTATATCATATGATGCACTGAATCGGCCCGAAATCCTTACAGAGCCCACAGAATATGTAGCACCTGGATATATCTAAAATCTCATCGACCATATCGTTACAGATACAGATAAATGGGTATCGTTAACTATCGATATCGGTGATCACGAGCTCTGGTCCAGAAGTCCAAGGGCAAATGTGACACTTCTTGATATGGATGGTGGCACGCGTGATAAAGTCCATGGGCTTTAATGCCTTGTTCTGTTCTGCACACAGGACACAGCTGCGACTCGCGAACGGCTGGGAATGTAGGATGAAACCTGTTCGAATTATTACCATGCACAGCATCACTTTGTGAAGTCGCCATGCGGCTGCAGCATGGTGCCACAAATCATCGTAGGGTCCCATCTAAAACTATTCATTGTGCCACAACACAAAAACAATGGTGGAAGCATTTAGACTTTTATATATGCCCGTCAAAGACACGTACTATGAACGAGCAAGGCATCGATGGAGATAAAATACACTCAGGCTGTGGGGATCGGTCACAACGACTCATCTGTCAAGGATACACTTGGAAGTTGAAATGTACCGCATGGCTTGTCAGATCTAGATCATCATGATGGTGCGGACGTATAATCTAGTAGTATTCGGTAAATAAGCGATGGTCATGGAGTCGTATCGATGAGAATGACCAACTGATTAGTTTGCGTCATCACACGCATGACAAGCACGGAAATATCGTACACATTAGTGGAAACATACACATCTATTCCAATAATATTAGCTACGTCGGAGACGCTGATGTGTTCAAGCGACACAAGCATATAATGCACACATGGCCAATCTTAACGTCGTGGACCTATTATTCGTGGTTACAATATTCCTGATGACAGCTTGCATACTTGCGGTGGCTTAGCTTCCAAGTCAAGGGCTTGGTCACGATCGAGTTAAGGGACGGCTTCTGCGCATACGAGATAGATGGTCAAGAGTGAAAACTTCTCGTGGTCCTAATTGCGCGGCCGATCGCACTGGAATAACTTCTGGGAGTCTCGCAAGGAGCCATCCGTCATCGCACGCTCAACGCGCTTGTACACGCTCGTCGTGCTATTGCGCACATGCTACCGAAAAAATTCGCATTTCGCCAATCCAGTAATATGCCTTTGGCAGCGTGTCTAGAATGGTGCGGCTGAGACCCTGTAAGAGGACTGGCTGTGATGTGTGAAGTTTGTGCAGGAGTGCGGTTGCCACTACAGGCGGGACCGCGTGTGCAACTGGGTTTGTGATACATGATCGGACAAGTCTATACAATCTGAACGATAAAGACCGATACGCACAGAGGATCATGGTGGTGAACAGTCCGATTAGACCCCTCGTGATCGCTGTTGACGTCGGTATAATCACATTACTAACACCTCCTTCCCTTTTGGTTTTCTATACTATACACACACATACACCAGTACATATGCACATACTTACTATAAGTAGTGATAGTTACAACTATAAATAAATAAGGAACAAGTGTATCCTCCTCCCATACATGACCTGCATTCAACAGGTTATGGGCCCTGCCCGGGTCATATGTGGATCTCTATTCTCTTTACTCATACTCAGAATCAACACCTCTACTCAATCACTTCACACTCTACTTCTCCTTATCATTTTCCAACTCACACATCCCTTGAAAATCAATATCACTCTTGAAAACTCCGACACTACCACATTTGACAATGCAAGAGGAGTAGTGACTAGCATAAATACCATATCTTCATCTTCCTCAGTATTCAACACCTGCTACCACTTAGGAGAGTCCAGCCATTGGATGCTAGACTCTGGGTGCACTGACCATATCACACCACACAAAGATGATCTAACAAACTATGAGACCACACCTCTCTGCAGTGTCACTGTAGGTAATGGTTCAAACATCTCCTGTATAGGAACAGGAATGCATGCATGTAATCATGTCCTACCCAATGGTCAAACAATCTCCCTATCACTATCACATGTGCTTCATGTCCCTGGGGCATCAGGATGCTTTCTCTCTGTCAGCAAACTTGATCAACTTGGCTTCAAAATCATCTATGAAGGAGGGTCATGTTCTGTCCTGAAGGGAGACTGCATATTCAGCATAGGGAAACTTGAGAATGGTGTCTGCACAGGGATGAGCCAATGCTGAAGGAGAGGGAAAGTGTAGTGTTTATTGCAGCAAGTACAAAGAGGATAGTGGTGCAGCATGCACTGCAGAGTGAGAGTACATGGTTAGACATTCTACAGGAATGTCTAAGAGTGGTTAAAAGTGGGGGAGTCAGTTTATGTAGTGCACGCTGAACTAGGTTCAAGCAGAGTGTGTAATGTGTGTTTGTTTAATGTGTTGTTAGAGTGTGTTTATTGTGAGGTAAGTGGGTTAAACACATGTCAAAAGGACATAAAGGAAGTGTATATTAGTGTAAGTGGAGAGGAGCTGAATGAATACTGATACTGTAGATATTTCCAACAAATGGAACACACTGGATTGAACCCACCCCTACTTTGCTCCTCAACACCATCACACCTCCCACCATCTGCCTTTGGCATGAATGATTAGGTAACTTATCTGAAGCTGTCGTCAGTAGAATCAAACCTACACAACTCTCAGGTTTTACTCCACCAACTTCCAACCCACTATCCTCTCCCTGTTCTGGTTGTCTTCAGGGGAAGCAACCATGTTCCCCATTCCAGCTGTCATGCACTTGTGCCACCAAAGTGCTCAGTCTCATCCATATGGACTTGGTCAGGCCTGTCAGCACAGCATCTATTGGTTCTGGCAACCTCTATTTTGCCACTTTTCTTGATGATTGCATGGGTTATGGCATGATCTATCCACTCAAAAGTAAGGATCAACTCTCTCCTGCCCTGGAGCAATACCTCACCTGCATACATACCCTTTTTGGCCACTGGCCCACCAACCTCCACTCTGATCATGGTGGAGAGTATATTAACTCATGGGTTGATGACCTCCTCAAGTCTTGGGGCATTGGCCACCAATGGACTGTGCCCTACTTGCCACAGCAGAATGGTCATGCTGAGCAATGGAACCAGATGATTCTTGACCATGCCCTCTCCCTACTTCATCACACAGGTTTATCCCCTGGTTTTTGGGAATTTGCAGTCCATGCTGCTGTCCACACCTACAATCTCTCACCAATGCGATGACTGAATTGGTATACTCCCACATCATGTTGGTTGCCTTCTGCTAAGCCTCCTGATGTGTCGCATCTTTGGGTCTTTGGGTGCAAGGCCTGGGTAAGAACTCTGGATCATCAGTGGTCCAAACTAGATCCTCACATGAAGTCTCTCACCTTTGTCAGATATGAGTTGGGTATGAAGGGATGGATTTTTTGGGACAAAACTGCTTGATGGATGATTGTGAGTTGTGATGCTGTTTTTGATGAAAGGGTTTTTCCTGCTATTGAAGCCATGTTGGCTCCAACAGTTTTTGATGTGTTTCTGCCTGGTCCACTGGCTGTGCCTCCTGATGTGTCAGATGGCAGATACTCCTCCAATAGCCATGACAGTACAGATGATGACAAGGATGATGATGCACATGTGCCTCAAACAGTTGTCACTGATGGCTCCATTCCTGCTCCACCTGTCACCATTGCTGTTGGACCACTTGTACCAGTGCCTGTCCTAATGTGGCCAGTCAATCCTCCTTGACCACCTGTTGCAGTGGTTGACCCTCCTGTTGTGATTGCACCTCCTACTGTGGTGCTGGATGACATACCTGTGGCACAGCTCCCTGCTGCTCTCCCTCTGGTCATTACCCATCTGGCCCCTCCAGTCACTCCTCCTCATGCAGCACTACCTCCTGCCAGCACACCTCCACCACACATGAGAGCACTGTTGATTTTCCCCTTTTGGTTATTTACTGTGTGCTCCTTTATGGCACACACCCCTTAGGGCTTATCTCTCCTGGTCTGTGTGCTGTGTACTTAGGTACTTAGAGTCAGGGTCTGGGACATTATTCTACAGTCAATTTTCTACTCTTCTCCCTCACTAGCTAGCTACTGCACTCTCTTACTATATTTCAGCAATGCTAGTGTTGTATTCTCCTTCATCTAGGGCAGTTGCCCATGCTCTATCTACTGTCTCCTCTTAGACCTCCTTGAGTGGAGTGTCCTGGGCTTTGGGACTGTCATGCTGCTCATTGTGCATTTCAACAAGCATGTTGCACTGTTTGCCTGGACAATAGTGCTGCTGACACCCCTCCATCAGGGTGGTGACATGCCTCTCTGCAGGATCACTGCTCTAGCCCCCTGGTTGAGCATGACATACCTGGTGCTCCCTCCTTGCATTGTTCCCAATGCATCAGCTGTCACCCTGCACATTTTGCAGAGAGCTTTTATGGCCCTTGCACCTTTGTATATCCTCGGCAAGGGGGGGTCTGATGATGCATACAATGTTTTCACCATGCCTCTGAGCAGTCCTTCAATTGCCATGCTCCTTTCTCACACAGTCTCCCATGATCCTCTGTCCCTCAACCAAGCTTGCTCAGGTCCTGATGTGGCCCTCTGGGACTCCACATGCAAAGAGGAGTTACGATCACTGCATGATCTCCACACCTGGGATCTTGTTGACCTTCCTCCAGGATGAAATCTAGTGGGAAATAAATGGGTCTTCAAGCAGAAGGCTGATGGATGCTACAAAGCACAACTCATAGCCAAAGGGTACATGCAGATTCATGGAGTTGATTACACTGAAACATTCTCCCCAGTGGCCTGGTTTGAATCTCTTTGAGCTCTCTTAGCTGTCACTGCCCTTGAAGATTGGGAGATCCACTCCATGGATGTCAAGACTGCATTCCTCAATGGTGACTTAGATGAGGAAATCTACATGGAGCAACCACAGGGTTTTGTGACACCTGGATCAGAAGGCAAAGTCTGTCATTTGTCAAAAGCAATCTATGGTTTGAAGCAAGCATCTAGGCAATGGCATCACAAGATGAATAGTGCACTTCTAAAGCACTCCTTCACTTGCACCTTCTCTGATTCAGGTATATATGTCTTCATATCATCCTCCAAACCCCTCATTACTGTCCTATATGTAGATGACATCACCATTCTTGGAGGATCTCTAGAAGAAGTTGAGCAGTGCAAGGCAATGCTACGGTCACTCTTTCAAATGACAGATCTTGGAGAGATCAAATCATATCTTGGTCTACATATTACTCATGATCACCCTAATCACACTCTAACAATTGACCAGAAAATGTACATAGGCAACATGTTAGAATGATTTCAACTCACCAATTGCAATCCCACCTCCACTCTTCTTCCTCCTGGCATTGTGCTCATCAAAGCTGATAACACCTATACTGCCTCTCCATCCTTCAAAGCTGTCTATCAACAACTTATTGGCTCACTCTTATACACTGCCATTGTGTCTAGACCAGACATCTCCTTTGCAGTAATGAAGCTCTCACAATTCCTAACAAATCCTTCTCCTGTCCATCTCTCATCCACCAAACATGTCCTGTGGTATCTGCAAGGCACCATATATCTCTGCCTGCAATATGGAGAGACAGAAGACAATGACATTGTGGGGTATTCTGACTCTGACTGGGCAGGGGACAGAGATGACCACAAGTCTATTGGAGCATATGTCTTCATTCTAGGAGGAGGTACCATTGCCTGGTCTTCTCAAAAGCAACACATTGTATCTCTCTCCTCCACTGAGGCAGAATCCATGTCATTGTCTCAAGCTGCTCCACAAGGCATGTGGTTATGTTCACTATTCAAGGAAATAGGCTTCCCCTTTTCTTCTCCCCTTTTACTATACGGTGACAATACAGGTTCCATAGATATTGCAACCAACCCTGTTATCACACAAGGCACAAAGCACATCAATATTTGTCACCACTACATATGAGAATGCATTTCATCTAATTCTATCTCTGTTCTACACCCTCCATCTTCCCTTGTCACTGCTGACATTTTAACAAAACCCCTTTCTCTTCCTCTGTTTTCTTCTCATCGGTCAGGTCTTGGACTTACTGTGTGTGTCTAGCATGGGGGGGTATTGACATTGGTATAATCACATTACTAACACCTCCTTTCCTTTTGGTTTTCTATACTATACACACACATATACCAGTACATATGCACATATTTACTATAAGTAGTGATAGTTACAACTACAAACAAATAAGGAACAAGTGTATCCTCCTCTGCACATGACCTGCATTCAACAATGGCACCTCATATTGAATCATCAATGATGTCAGGATTTCTCCCCTTTTTCCTTCTGTCACTAAACACTTCCAGAGTGCCACTATAGGTATATTAGCCTAGCAACGGCCTCATTGTATGAATACATGGGCACAACCCCATGACAACAGTATCACACCATGCTGTATAGTTCCTTTTGCCTTTCACTATTACCCCCAGTACTGTTTATAAGCCATCTAAAGCATATGATAAGAGCCATTCTTGACCTCTTGTACCATTGTAGAATCAAATCACAGAAGAACAGGTCACTGCTCATCTTGAATCATACTTAGTTGTCCTTTCTGGAGTCTCGGATTTCCTGACCATAGGTGTTCGGCTGCTATGCATGCTGAATCCTAACAGATGATGATAATAAATTTGTTCGATACATCAAATGTAAGGCTATGGTTGGTGGCACAGTCACAGTGGCTTTGCAATTCAAGATACAGAGACTCGAGCCGGCTGATGGGTAGTGGCAGGTGGTTATGAAGGAGTTCGAGGTGATAGCAGGCGCATTGGATAATGTCCATTCCCTGTGCAGAGCTAGGTCAGAGAGAGCATGAAATCAGCACACACAAGATACAAGTACGACGACCCCATGAGTGTAACAAGTCCAGAGTCTAAATGTAGTAGTGATGAGAGCGCAGCGTGTACGGCAGAAGAGCAAGCCTTGAAACACGCGCGCAATGGCCACATTCGACGAGGATGAGGCAGACGAGGACATTGGCGGGATGTTCGGATGAGATAAATTATCAGTAGAACGTCGAGAACATCGAAGTAGAATGCGTACGTCAAGCGACAAGTATTAATAGTATCGAAGACGACGAGAGCATACTACAGGCTTGGCACCAGCAACGTCAAAATCGGCGGAGATCGAAGGTGCACTGCCCTGGGAAACACTGGGTATGCAGGTGCGATGTTGCGGAGAATTGCGCAGAGTGGAAGGCGAGGCCACACAACACGAGCTGGGATTAACCAGTCATATGCAAGCCGTAGGGAATGCCATCACCAGCGAGATTGAGAGCCTGACGTACTGGGAGGCTGAGAACATTGGCGATGACGACTCGACGCCGTTAGGACGTTCTCGAGCCCCGTGTAAAGGACAAGATGATGTTCGGCGTGTCCGGGTTGTGTGACGCAACAGGTGTGGTTGTGCTAGGTGCTGGGTGCTGGAGACGTCGTAGGTTAGTAGACTGACTCCGCAAACCACGGGACATCGTTATCATGGAGCTCGCGCGCTCACGTAGGGCAGTACTATATAATGGCTCGAAAATGGTGTGTATGAGCCATCTCAGTCTCCAGCGTGACCCGTCGTAGTCTTGCTCCTGTCAGTTTGGCATCATGACGCCCGCACATGTCACCAGTGTCAGCGTTCTCGCGATCCATCGCGTGTCGTTTGGCGGCATCAGGGGGTCGTCTTATCAGCATATGGCAGTGTCTGTGTCAGCGGTGACACCAGGGTGTCTTCTCTCCTCCTTGGAACGTGCCTGCGACTTGCGTCGCCCACTCTGTACCCTCTCCGCTCCATTCCGGTCGCCCATTCCACGCGCTCCGTGTCAAGACGTTTGATGCCTCATGTGCTGCGTCGTTGAGTCTGTCACTTGTCATGAATGGCTACTCCACGTCGAATATGACCAGTACATCATGTGTTATGTCGCCCATATCGTCGAATGATCGGAGACGTCCAGCGGTGTGCCTTACTTCACTGAGTCAGTCTAATAACCTACAGCATCTGCAGCACTCGTGCAACTGCTCAGACTTTTGTTGTGTCGTGGAGCCATGTCCAGTCTAGCGGTACATCTCTGCAGATATACACTTGTGTGCCTCACCGCTGCCACAATGGCAGGACAAGCTAAAGGGTGTGTCAGAGAGGAGCAAGAGGTCCTTGAGGGTGAGGTCCAAGGTATTGGCGAGGTGCTGGCAGACGACGCTGTGCGCAAGGTGTGTGAGGATAATTCAAAGTGCATTGTTGACGGCAGGCTGAGTCAGTGTACACTCTGCTTGTCATCTGCGTACTTGTAGGACATCTGGCTTCTGATAGGCTGTTACCGGTGATGGGCTGCATGATGTCTTGGCTGATGCATGCTGCCAGTAAAGTACACGATTGATCGTGTACCTGTCGCACCAAGATCGGTGCAATAGATTACAATCCTGTCGACGTTCCTGCGCACACGTTCCTCCCAGCACACTTCCATCATCTTCCTCAATGAATTGGCCTCATCTCAGTTGTCAGCGAAGGGGCGGGGTGCACAGGTACAAAGAGCAGAGGGAACCGGTCACGGTCTGGGTATATTAACACTGCAGTTGCCAAAAATGGCACTAACAGCTTGTCACAGGCTCATGGGCGCCTCCAAGCTATCTCTAACCATCTTTCAAGTCTGGGACTGCTCGTTTTCCTTCTAGATCCGATGGAGAGTGTCTATATAGGTAGTTGGTGAACGGCGGCGATGACAACGAGTAGCGTGTGAGGACGAGACCGCTTTCCGGCCCTAGCTCGTCAGGGAATGGGTGAATCGCGAGGGTCCCTCGCGGGTCCGAAATGGCTGGGCTGCGGATCGCGTCCATCGGGATCCAGAGGACCTAGGAGCGATGTGGGCTGCGCACGCCGCTCAGTGCGGTGGTTGAGGATTGCGTATGTTGGGCGGGAGAGGTACGCCGTTGCCAGTGGGGCATGTTCCCCAGATTGTCGGGTATGCAGCTTCCCACGCATCGCGAGCCTGAAGACTTACTCTTCCCCACAGACCTTGACCATCCCACACTCGTGTCAGGGGCCGATAGCGTTAGCCCGTGGCCCGCCTACTCCCTCAAGGCAGTGGGCTAGCCGAAGTGGGACGTGGACTACTCTGGCTCGCTGAACCGAAAGCTTCATTGGCAGGAGCTTATCTTTATCCTATTGGACGAGGATGAATTCGTCCGATGTTTCCTCCGTGAAGACGGTTTACTATCACGAGGTACTGATGCACTAATCCCCAGCTCAGATTTGTGGCCGCTAACTGAAGACTGCACTAGCCTCGCAATTTGGGAATCCTCCAAGTGCCTAGTTCTTGTCAATAGTACGTTACTAGCAGCTTTTTTCCATATTGAGATGATACACTACGTTATGGCCACAATTTCTAGCTGTGGTAAGAGGTCACTTGTCGTCCTCCTTAGAACGACTGGTGGATGCAGACTCTAGGAGTATGCGGGACGGGTTCGCATATTCACCACGGCAAGTTCATCGCCGTCGTTCCTGTGTGTACATGCCAGTGGATAATCGTCGGAAATGGGACTGTCTCACGATGAGCGGCCGTCCGGTGGTTCCTGGCTGCGAAGCCGTAGGTCAGATTGCACAGCTAGGAAATAATGTCAAGGACCTTGTGGTCGGAGATCGCTGCGTCGCAGACCCGACGATTGTTGCAAGCCACATGCTCCCACCACGTCCATATGAAGCTGATGTTCAAGTTCGTGGTTTATCAAGTGCCGCACTTGCTTTAATTGTCGTAGAAGACAGCCTCTACCGTGCAAAAACATCATTAGCCGAGGAGTCAGCCCGGACGGTGGTTTCGCAGAATATGTCATCTTGTGAATGTTATCCCAACCATCATTTCTGTGCTTCTGAATAAGCTAATGTTGTGTTCCCGTTTATAGCCAGGCCAAGAAGGTATATAAGATCTATGACCTCACGGACGAAGATTGAGCCCACAGCATGTGCTATTCACGGCACAGATAAGCTGGATGGGCAGCAGGCGAGGAGGTACTCACCATTGGCGCAGAATCGACTGGGGTCGTATTAGCTCAACTATCGAGGCTGAACGGCGCGGCCAAGGTTGTCATTGCTGTCAACCAGGGGATCGAGCTAGAGACCGCCAAGCAGGTGACAAGTACGTCAGCCTTGACAGAAGTGACTCTGATGCTCAATAGTAGCCTCGACATTGTGATGCGTGGTATAGCTGTGAACGTTCGCCGTGTCTGTTGACGTGTAAGCGCCCTTTAGGCTGAAGTGACGGGGCGGAGAAGATCGTCAACGCCGCGATCAACAACGTGCGAAGAGGCATATTACTTGTCTATGGCGTCTATGATAACAGTGCTCTGGTGCATTGGCCGCCAATATATTTGGTGATAAGATCAAAGTCAAGTCGCACTGTTGTGATGCCAGCTAAACCTACACCAACGTCTGCCTTGCCAAAATCATATTAGATCATCGGCTCTTTCGCACAAATGGATTGCCTCCCTCGCGCCGTAGCCTACCTTGATAGCGGAAAAGTACGAGTCAAGGGCATGGTGAGTGCAACTCGTCGACCTCTCCCAACATGTATAACTGACTTCCACATCCGTCTCGCAGGCGACGGACATCTATAGCCTTGATGGTCATCAACAGGCTCTGGACAAGTTACACAACTGCGGCGCCGTGGAGATTGCTGTAAAGCCCTTTTATTAGCCGTGTCAGTCGCCAGGACCGTTCACAGGTGGCGCAGACAGGATCGATCTTCCTTGCAGAAATAGCGACATGACGAATTGAATTCTGACGGACGACATCAGTCCGTAAGCATGCTTGTGAACAGCATCTTCTGCCTGCCAGTTTAGTGAGTCTTCTAATCACCAAGTACGGTACCATATTGCGCGCGAGTGGAACTTGAGGGGTGAAGAGAAGAGTTCACCCCTCAATCTATCAGCCATCCTGAACGAGTATTTCCAGCGATAAGATTCCTGGCGCCGATGGGTATTCTCGGTATCAATAGGTATCGGGTCGTACGACGTCAAACTGTAGCCGTCTCCCCCACTGAAAGTTGTTTCCCCGGTCGCCGCCGTTCGAACCTGAGTCACAGGCTGTCACTACCGGTGGATTATGTGCACCTTTACTCGCCGATGAGGACGACGAATACAAGCAGATCTTGTCGTCCAACAACGTGGCGGCGCCTCGCAATAACACGCGATGGCGTATGACAATACCAACACACCCTACTGGTCCGAGGTTCGTCTCCACTCTTCGTGTGCATCTATTTCTAGTTTTATATTAATGACATTCGTTCGGACCAGTAGCCGGAAGTCCTGTCACCGCGTACATATTTTTTCAAGGTTTGATCGTTCCGTCCCGCGCTTCCGCCTCCTACGACACGATTTGAATGCTAGCGAACGGGTCCGGAGTTTCGCATCAGTTGCCGCTATCGCCCTGCCCGCCCATTCTTCACCCCCGGGCCACTGAATCACCTCGCGCGTGCCATCAATGCTCGGATCGTATTCCAACCCAAATCTTACTTGGGTGGCGTCGCAAGTGGCTCTGTGTTACCACATCATGCCATCACGTTTCTGTGCTTCTCCGGGCCGTGTGTCCAGTCATCATACCAGCGGAGGAAGAAGTGCGAACCCTCACGCTCGGATACGGAGCAGGGGCACGATTTTCCGGGAGGACCTAGAACGCCCAGCCACGCGCGAATACATTTATTGCGCACGCGATTCGTGTGTTCTGTGATAAGACTAGGGCTCTATCGGCCTCCGAGTATAGCTTATCATCCTGTACCCCGACAAATACGCGCCCCCTCCCTGACTCGGTTCGGGCATACCACTACCCGTGCGCCACTCACACCAGACTCTGGGTCGAGGAAAACCAGCAGGAGTGAGGGAACGTTCACGGCTGCGGCACCCCTTGGCAGGCTGCAGGGAAAACGCTAAGATCCCAGAAAGAAATGCGGCGAGTGCGGAGCACGGTTTCGAGAACGCGCGAAGCATAGGACTCCACAAGCTGCATCAGGGACCCGCCTGGCGCGAACAGTCGGCAAGGATGGGGGATGAAATGTGCACCCGCCACGCCCCTTCGCACGCTGTCACGCCGCAACACGAAACGAGACGAAACGAAGCAAAAAGAATCCGTCCATCCGTTCCTGGCGCTTTTGCTCCCAGGCCGGCACGCGACGGCCCGGCTTCTCAAAAACGGGTTATCCGATAAGCTAAATAGTGGTGTGACACAATTCGATTGGCCTGCTCCAGTAACACAGGCGCACATTGGATCAACNTTTGATAGTAGCGTAATCATGGGGTATTGCAATGTGGTGGATGTACAGTAATGTATTACAGGTAAGCACATGAAAATAAGAAGAAAAAAAATAAGAAAGCATCAACATCAACGTGAAATGTGAATACAAAAGCATACGCAACACTGGTGGCAAAGGAGTTCATCCAAGTCTGCAGGTATGAAGGATGTAAAAGTGCACTACCGCGCAACACGCCGTGCGCCGCTGGGTATATGTGCATATGCATGTGCGTATGTAGATATTATAATGCGCCGAGCGGTCCCTAAAATCACGCAGATTAGGAGGCTCTAGTATAACCAAGTAGTGTCCAGGGTGCAATGGCACGGCCCCCTGCCGCAAAGAAGACGGTGTCCGACAGCTAGGGCTTGCCGACTGCGCGCAGCGCGTCCTGCACGACACGCATGCCCGCGAGCACACGCTCCTCCTCGAGGCGGCGCCCGACGATCTGCACGCCCACGGGCAGCCCGTGCATTGCGTCGGCATCGTATTGCGCCAGCACGTTGCGGGCGCACGCGGTCGGCAGGTCCATCTGCGCGGGCGGCATCGTGAACGCGTCGGCCGTGCGGTCGACGGTCGTCACGGGGAGCACGCCGGCCGGGAGGTCGAGCTGCAGGCGTCAGTGTCAGTGTCAGTGTGTGCGGGACGGATGCGCAGGACGTACGATGTTGAAGAGGAAGAGCATGCTGGCAGCGATCAGGCCGGCCTTGCCAGTCGTGCCCTGGGGCAGGCCGGGCAGTGGGCAGGGCGCGCAGAGGACAAAGTCGACGTGCAGGTCGGAAAAGCGCGTGTGCCACTGCGCGCGCCACGCGTCGCGCTGCACGACGAGCTCGCGCTCGCGCGCGATGTTGCCGACGTTGAACGAGCGGAGGAGCTCGCCGTCGCGCGGGGGCTGGAAGAAGGCGAGTACGCGCTTGACGAAGCGGGGCAGGCTGAATGTGGTACGGATAGCGGCGATGCCTGCGTTGATAAACTCGCCGGGGCGCAGCGGGGAGAAGGTTTGCGCGCCTGGTGTATCATCATCAGCGAAAAGAGCGGCTAGCCAGCTACAGATGGTACGCACCACCGTCGGCGAACATGAGTTCGAAGCCAGTCTTCAGAACGTCGTAAGTAGGCGCGTCACTGAAGAAGATCAGAAAAAAAATCCGCTCATTGATATGGATGATAGGTTTTACAAGTTAACGACTTCGTGTCCCTGTGCGAGTAATGCTTCAATTGTCTGCTTCAGCGCGCGAGAAGAAGCTGGGGACAACGGGCAGATACCTGTTCACGTCGTCGCAAAGCATAAATGACGGTGGTTGTGATCGAGAGCAGAAGAGACGTACCGTCATCCCAGACGACTCCAAACTTAAGCTTCTTCCTGCGAAGGTCAACTCGGTTCCAGGGCATGGGGACACACTACAAGAGGATCTCAACATCACGCCATATGGAAGGCAGGAGCAGGCTTACGGTATGATCGTACTCCCACGGACGCATGGATATGACGCGTTCCCAGAAGGCCTCGAGGTCCTCGAGGCGACGTGCCATCGGCGACACGACGGTGGGCACGCCTTCGGCGCCGGGGGTGCTGCCATGTGCGCCCGTGGAGGGAAACCGCCCATAGCTCGCCTTCATGCCGTATACACCACACCAAGCTGCCGGCAGGCGTACGCTGCCGCCAACGTCGGTGGCGATTTCGATGGCGGAGCCGCCGAGGGCAAGCAGGGCGCCGCCGCCGCCGGTCGACGCGCCAGGGGAGAAGGTGGGGTGGGTGGGGTGGGCGGTACGGCCGAAGAGGGCGGACTCGGTCTCGAGGCCGAAGATGCCGGTGGGGACGGTGGTGCGTGTGTGCAACAGTGCGCCGGCGTCCCGCAGGAGACGCACGATGGGGGCAGAGTGGGCCGCGAGCGTGCGGGCACGGGCAGAGTATCCGAGAGTGGTGGCGTGTCCTGCGACGTCAATGACGTCCTTGATGCTGACGGGCACACCAGAGAGGGGGTGGGTGTCGTCAGGGGCGGCGGTGGAAGTCATGGTGTCGTCGGTGTCGTCAGAGTCGTACGAATCAGGGGGGAGTTTGCTGTCGTTGCCAAAGACGGCGGGATGAGAGTCGGGAGGGGCATTCGGGGAGGCGAAGCTGGGGTGGAGTTCAGCAACCATGATATCGGTGAGGCAATTGGTGGCAGCGTGGGCAGCGAAGGCCTTCTTGCCGTAGGACAGGAGAATGTCGCGGGTGGAGACTGTACCAGAGGCATGAACGTGGACGAGGTCGGTGAGGGGCAGTGCATGGATCTTCTGCTCGGTAATCGTTAACGGTCTGTCAAGGAATGGAGCGATGGCATCGAACTTGGCTTGACGGCGGCGCTGCACCCACGCACTGGCAAAGAGGATAAAGAGGAGGAGGAGACGGTAAACTTGATTATAACTTACCAATCGGACCTGTGTGCGAAGAAAGCAGAAAGCATCTGAAAGGAAAAGGAGCGGTGGAGAGCGAAAACATGGGCAAAACGATATATAACAACCTGCCAATCCCAGATCGAGATCGCAGACGTATGAATAGCCGCCAGAAATGGCAACTCTCCATTTCAAAACCGAAATTCTCCCTCGATTGCAAGTGCTTCTGCTGACGTCAGCAACCATGATGGTGGCACTGTGGCGCAGTCGTGTGACTCAGATCATTCCTCTGTGCCGTAAACAAACTGTCACCGTAAAACCTACCGCTTATCGCTGCATACCTCGACGACCATGCAATCGCCCCTTTCTTACCCCCGTACACCCTCATCTCATCATGTACACCACCCCCACACATCCTCCCCCCTCACTGTCTCCCCCTTGTCCTCCCCGACCTCCGCCGCGCAGTCGCGCCGCCGCTCCCAGTACAAGTCCACCGCCCCCGCGACGACGCCACGTCGACCCTCGCACGCGTACACTACCCGCGCACGGCCCAGGCAGTCGACCTCCCACATCGCCCCTGCCCCTGCCCCTGTGGCGCCACTTGGCGTGGACGTGAGCCTCTTCGCAGAAGCAGAAGTCGACGAGCCACCCCGCAACGCGTTCCTGCGCGAGCGGTTCCGCGCCCGCTGCATCGAGCGTGCGGCGCGCGCACGCGAGGCCCTGGTGCGGCGCGGGCGGCGGTGGAGCTCACGCATGAGCAGCGACGGCGACGCGGACATGGGCGACGACGACGTCGACGAGGACGACGCGGACTTTATGCTCAACGACGAGGTGCGTCGGCCGTCTTTACGGCCCCGACGACGCGCTCATACGCGGGCTGTGTCGCAGCTATTCCGGCGCATCATGGCGAGCGCGAACCGCAAGCGGCAGCACTCGTATCGCGTGTCGTACCAGCTCGACGTCGGCTCGTCGATCGACCCCGATATGGAGGACGTGACGGAGTGGGAGCGCGAGCTTCGCGATGGCGCGTTATCTTGCTTTGCTTGCCTCCGGTTCCCGCCCACGTCTGACACACATACGTTGACAGGGCCGTCGCAGCCAGAGTCGCCGCCCTTGGACTTCGATGTCGGTCCGGACGATGGCGATGCAGCAGAGCTGGCCGCTGCGGAGGAAGACGAATGTGCGTTGTGGGAAGACCTCGAGGCGCACGTGGACGAGATCTTCAACTTTAGCGATCTGGACGAGGTGGAAGGTCTTGTGGGCATTGGCGCTGGCGAAGACGGAAATGGAGCGAGCGGAGGCGAGGACGTCGAGATGAGCTAGACGGAGATGACTTTCTGCTGGTTTCCAAGACTAACTTTCAGCCGTGGCTGCCTATCGTGTACCATGTAGTCCGTCCGTCCGTACCGGAAAAATTACCCGCGGTATTGGTCTGCTTGAGCTTGGGCTGCTGGCGTGCTATTTCTATCTGGGCTCAACGTATTGACGTCACTAGTACAGGATTACATGTGGGACATGCACCAGCTTCTGTTGCGCCAGTGCTTCATGCTGCGACATTAGTGGCCTGATCGAAGTTCTCACCATGCCTTGCACTGCAGGCGTGTGTGATGTCGTCACCCGCACTAGAAACATCCTCCCCCTCCAGAACCTTTCAAGATCGTTGCCAGACACACACGCGCCGCACCGTACGCTCACTTTTCCTTTTCATCACCTGCGTCGATATCACACCATTCACCATCCTCATCCGACACAGAACGGTGCGGCTGCCCTTTGCCTGGGCCTCATACGCTGACGTGCGGCAAACTGGCGCATCACACATTCCCCACCGCACGACTGCCGACCTGCCTTCTCGGCTTGTGGAATCGCCCCATATCAACCCGCGTCGCCTGCGCACGCCGCGCATCCGACCCACAGTGCTGGTGCAGTACCAGTGCTGCTTTGGTGCTGGAGTCTGTTCGACCGCAGCGGGTCGCCAGGGCTCGGCTGCAGTGGTATTCCTACCAGATGCATCGGCTGCACACCTGTGGCGTTCCCTACCGGCGCGCTCCGCTTCGTTCTTTTGTTTCGGTCGAGCTTCTGGGCGTCGATGGACGCTGAAACGCCTGCAAGCAAGCTAACCTGCCTTGGGTTCCTGCTGCATACGGAGCCGCTGCATATCAAATCCGCATCGCGCGTACACGTCATGCAGCGGACGCATCGGACCCTAGTACTAGTGCTGGAGTGCTGGAGTCTGTTTGACCACAGTGATTCGCTGAGGCTCAGCTGCATTGCTATTCCTGAATTATTACCAACGGCGTTCCTTACGGGCCCCCCGTATTCTTTTTTTGGCCGAGGTCAACTTCTGTGCGTCGATGTGGCACGGATTGATCGCTGTAACGCCCGCAAGTATGGCTGCCGACGGGCGCGGCCGGACCGTCGATCATAATACACCCCATTCATTCATTCATTCATTCATTTACCTTCTTGTGGCCACGGCGCCACGCTACATCACCTGTTTTACGCTTTGACCTACAGTACTTATTACATTGTCTAGTCAGTCACTGCCATCATCCAATGCCGCACGATATAAGATGGCTCCCACAGTATACAAGAGTGGGAATGTGACCCTCTCTAGCTACCATTTGTACGCAGCTCATGATGTGTTGAGTTTGTTCATCTACTCTTTTATCTTCATGCCACATTGCCTGCTCTACTATCACATTTTCTAGTTAGCAACTGCTATTGTCTAACCCCACCTTATATATTAGTAAGACAGCTTTCACAGGGGTGTGCCTCTCCTCCAACTACCACCTGTACACAGTTTAGCAAATCTATAGTGCATGTGCTCAGTTGATCAGTGGAGATGACTAATATTGGATCTCACCTATAGTGTATATGCTATAAATGTAATCAGTGGATGTATGTAATGGAGTATAGTAGTGGATGGCTCACCTCAGTCAATAAGTGGAAATGACTGAGGGGAGAACATTGTATATTTTTGAACTTCTGCTTCTACAATGTAATGTTCCATAATCTCTCCATTTCCTTTCATGTTATTCATCACAATGGACTATCTACTGTTGACATTATGCTTCAACAACTTATGATGCATAGTGTATTGAAGGAGGTCGCCTGGAAAGAGTGCAGCTGACTGTAGAATGGAGAGAACAATATTCTACAGGTGAAATAGTGAGAAAACATATAAGATGAATGATGTAGAGAGTAAGTACTGACCTCAGTCTCTTTGTAGAAGGCTGAGGGGAGAGAAAACTATGTGATGTTATGAGGCACTTGCTTTGGCACCTTGTAATGGTTTTTTTCTTTCTTCTCTTTTTCTTTATTTATCTTCTTTACTAGTATTATTACTACAAGTGTGAGCTTAGCTCCACTTTACTTAGTAAGGACTCATTTTCCTTTCTTCCTTTTTAAGTACTTAAGTATTTACATACTTAAGTGTGAGCATAGCTCCAAGTACTATAAAAGGACTTATCTTTTCCTTTCTTATCTTCTTTTATTTATTATAACATTTACTTGCTAAGGACTATTACTATACAATTAGCAAGGACTCATCTTTCTTGCCTTTGCTTATCTTTGTTTACCTCTTGTTCATTTCACATTTGTGGCTGAGCCACTTACTATACTCATGGATGTGTTGTAGGTCATGTGATGTTGTAGATTGCTGCACAATCATCATTGATCCATGAACCTTATATACTTATACTATCTTTAGCACTCTAGTTTTGTATAAGTAGTTGAAAGACTGGTGGTCTTAAACCCCAGTCTTGTCAACTTCACAATCTAGGGATTCTCCTATACTGCACTTGACCTAAGCTCACTGCAAACTTACTTCACTCTCTAAAGAACTAAGTCTAAGATCTCTAAGTCACTCTAAGTGTTGCTAAGACATTTTAAACTCATTACACTGGATCCTTGTTTAGTCATTGGTGGTATCATCCTCATCACTATCTCATTGATCCCTCTCTTCATTGTCATCAGGAATGGTTACTATGCTTATCAAGCACATATCAATCACCTTGTTACCAGGGGTATTGTTATAGCAAACCTTCCCTAAGACCATCCAATAGGCTGCTCTTAGCATGTAAAGGAAATTTTTCTATAAGTTGGGTCCATCCATATCATCCCTGAGTCCTGCAAAAGGTCCATGTGGCACATCATGCTATTCACACTGTTGCACTGTTGCATGTTCACTGTCACATGTCACTGTAGTCTCCAACACAATGTCATCTCAGTGACACAGTCACAATGCATCTGAGTCCTTATGTGCCAGAACCCAGATGTGAACATGCATTTAATTTTAATGTGATGGCATAAGATGTTGAAACATGGGCAAAGTGACAAACAGCAGATTGAACATCACAGTGTAGAGATAGGCTTGTGATCCAAGGTGAAGATAAATGAGCCAAGAGGACTACAGTCCAGAGGCCTAGAGAGCTAGAGAGATAGCTAGAGAGATAGCTGTAAGATGAGAGAAGATGTGTACAAGATGGTAGAGGGTACACAGAAGAAAGAGAGAGCTGCATAGAGCAAGTATGTCAGAAGAGAACTCAGAGAGTAGAAGAGATACTCACCTCAGCACATGCAGAAGTGCTGAGGTGAGATAAAGACAAGGTAAAGAAGATATAGTAAGGGCAAAATAGAGTTAGAGAGGAGCCCAAACTGTAAAGAAGAAAGAAATACCAATGTGCATAAGGGTAAGTCCAGCAGCCTAAGATAGCCCAAAAATCGACAGTCTTCCTCTCCCTCCCCACTTTGAGGAAACTTCTTCTCACACATTGTCAATTCTCTTCACTCCTATCATGCATTCACATGCTCTCAACCAGTTATGGGCCCTGGTGTCTTGCCAAGAAGCAATGATATAATTCATAATAGTGTTAGAAGCCAAGCCAAGTCACTATTTTGGCAATTGCACATTCTAACATCATATGCTTTGTAACACAGAGGATATATCTTGCAATCACTATCTTCATCACACTTATCACACTTATTATGGCCTTCATGCTCAGGGAGAACTGTTGATTTATCACATCCTCTCCATGATACTGACCATGCTGTATGTATCATCATATCTTCTTTATGTTGAATATTTGTGTGTACTACTTTTACTACCTACTGCTAAGAGCAGCCTATTGGATGGTCTTAGGGAAGGTCTGATATGATAATACCCCTGGTAGCAAGGTGATGCTAAGAGCGGCCTATTGGACAGTCTTAGGGAAGGTCTATATTGATACTCCTGGTAACTGGAGATTGAATGCGTGCTTGATGCACATAATAGAGGTTCCAATGACAATGTGAGGGTCCAGAGTGATGAGGTTTAAGATATCTTAGTGACGCTTTAGAATGACTTAGAGATTGTAGACTTAGTTCTTAGTTAAGAAGATAGGTTTGTAGCGAGTATAGATCAAGTGCAGTATAGGAGAATCCCTAGATTGCAAAGTTGACAAGACTGGGGTTTAAGACCGCCAGTCTGTCAACTATTTATACAAAACTGGAGATCTAAGTATAGTAAAATTGCACAGTATTGTGCAGTAAGTAAACGATAATGCGCAGTAATGCACAGTAAGTGTGTGTCCATGTGATATAAGTGGCTCAGCCACGAACACGAAACGAACATGAGATAAACAAAGGTAAATAAGAGCGAGAAAAGGGAGTCCTTGCTAATTGTATAGTAATAGTCCTTAGCAAGTAAATGTTATAATAAAATAAAGAAAGAAAAAGAAAAAGATAAGTCTAGTATAGTACTTGGAGCTAAGCTCACACTTAAGTATGTAAATACTTAAGTACTATAATAGAGAAAAGAAAAGAGAGTCCTTACTAAGTAAAGTGGAGCTTAGCTCACACTTGTAGTAATAATACTACGCTTTACTAGTAAGTAAAATAAAAAATAAAAAATAAAAAATAAAACAGAAACATGTTACAAGGTGCCAAAGCAAGTGCCTCGTAACAGGTCATTGATATGTGCTTGATAGACATAATAACCATTCCTGATGACAATGAAGAGGGGGATCAATGAGATAGTGATAAGGATGATTCCACCAATGACTAAATGAGGATCCAGAGTGATGGGTTTAGGATGTCTTAGTGATGCTTAGAGTGACTTAGAGATCTTAGACTTAGTTCTTTAGAGTGAAGTGAGATATAGACAAGCTTAGATCAAATGCAGTATAGGAGAATCCCTAGATTGTGAAGTTGACAAGACTGGGGTTTAAGACCTCTAGTTTTTCAACTATTTATACTAAACTAGAGTCCTTAAGATAGTATGGTTACACAGTAGTGTGCAGTATTGCACAGCAATACTCAGTAATGTGCAGTAATTGTGCAGTAAGTTGCATCTGTTGTGTAAGTAATGTGACTTAGCCACAAGTGTGAAATGAACTAGGAGTAAACAAAGATAAATAAAGATGAGAAAGGGAAGTCCTTGCTAATTGTTTAATGATAGTCCTTAGCAAGTAAATGTTATAATAAATAAATAAAGATAAAGAGAAAAAAGATAAGTCCAATATAGTATCTGGAGCTAAGCTCACACTTAAGTATGTAAATACTTAAATACTATAAAAGAGAAAAGAAATATGAGTCCTTACTAAGTAAAGTGGATCTAAGCTCACACTTGTAGTAATAATACTACACTTTACTAGTAAGTAATAAAGAAAGAAAAAGAAAAAGAGGAAAAGAAAATGTGTTACAAGGTGCCAAAGCAAGTGCCTTGTAACACCTACTACTTTCATCCAGCTTCACTCCCTGCATGTATTATTTACATACACACTACATACAAATGCCACACACACTCCTGATCCTTGGACTTCACACCCACACACAGGCCTGAGCACTTCACACTCCACCCACTTCTCCGGGATGATGTGCATCCCTCCCCACATGGTAATTGTTGTACTACTTCACTTACACTCTGCTTCAACCTTACCTACACTCCCTATATAAGATGGTCACTATTATACAACCTCCTCAGATGTCTTCCCCAGTGTCTGACTGAGTACATCCCACTTCACCATCTTTTCACTATCTCATCACTACCCTGCAGCATTCTTGAACCATGTCACATCACTTACTGTGCTTGTGACTACACTTACTCTGCTGCAGCAATGCTTACAGTTCTCTCCCCTTTCAGGGGCACAAGTTCTTACCTTCTATTAATCATATTGTCTGCCCAAACCTGCATGCACACTTTATATCTCATCCCCATCTACATCTACATCTATCTCTATATTATTGATGACAGGCCATGTGCAGAGGGAGTTCTTGTTATGAGGCACTTGCTTTGGCACCTCATAATGGACTTGTGTTTTCTTTTTTTCCTTTTTTCTATCTTACTTACTAGTAAAGTGTAGCATTATTACTACAAGTGTGAGCTTAGCTCCACTTTACTTAGTAAGGACTCTATTCCTTTTCCATTATAGTACTACAGTATTTATTACTGTGAGTTTTACTCCAAGTACTATAAAGGCTTATCCTTTCTTCTTATCTTTTCTTTATTTATCTACATTTACTTGCTATGGACTATTACTAGACAATTAGCAAGGACTTGGCTTATTTTTGTCTTTGTTTATCTCTCATTCATTTTGTGCTTGTGGCTGAGCCACTTACTATATCCCTGGACATGTCTTAGGTCATGTGACTTCATTGATTGCTGCACAATCTCATTGATCCATGAACCTTAGTTACTTGTACTATCTTTAGAATTCTGGTTTTGTATAAGTAG
>QLPN01002654.1:0-10402 GCA_003314395.1 Albatrellus ellisii | reverse complement strand
ATAACCAAACCCGAATAAAAAAACCGCAACCACACGTGCGACAAAGTCCAATACCAATACCAATGAGGGTTAAGGCTTACTACGTCCAAAAACGGAACGGGCGCTTTTAGTATATGCCCGAGCGCTGCATCAACGTTGTCCAATCGTTCAGGCGCGAGGTGGTCGGTGCCAGCCCGAGCTCTGCAAGATCTGCGGGGGGCGCAAATGTGTAATGCTGCGACGGGACTTGCAAGGGCGGTTGGGGGTGGAGGGGATAGGGATACTGTTCCGGGAGCGACGGGTGCGCTTCCAGGTATGGCGCGATGTACGAGTCGTGCGGCTCCTGCACTGGCGGATACTCGCGCCTGGGGGGCGCCGGGATGAGGGTCGTGTCGTGGATGTGCTCGTACTGATGTGTCATGTGGGGGGGCGGGTAGTAGTTCATCGGCTCTTGCGGGTGGTATGCTGCCACATCCGCAGGATGGCTTGTCCACCCACGCGCCAGAGGCACGTTTAGCTGGGGTCCTGAGGGGTATGTCGCGGACAAGGGCGGCAGCTCCATATTTTGCGCAGCGGATGTGGATGTCGTGTTTCTCTGGCCGTTCACGGCGACAGGAGCGTGCAACGCAGCAGACTGCCGCAGCACCTTGACCTGGCCTGCGAAAATAGCCAGCTCGTCATCGAACATCTCCCGCTTGATATCCCAGCCGGTACCGTCATCTGGTGACATCGCGCGTTGGCTCTGAGCCAGGGCCAAAGTTCGGTGCGCCTTGTCCTGCAGCCGCAAAAGAATGGTCTGGGAGGGTGTCAGCCGAACATTTGTCCGCAAATAGGTGCGCCTGACTCACATGTGCCTTTGCGGCCCTCCTGTTGAGCTTGCCTGCCTGACAAAACAGGTCACAAGCTTGGTCCAGCTCGGTGATGGCCGTGGTAGCTAACTGGGATCGAGGTCCGCGGGTGACGATCACACCAAACACGACCTGCGACACGAGTCTTTTAGTCCAGCAGCGATTTCAGACGATGTAGAGGATGGCTCACGGCAGAGGAGAATGCATACGTCCAGGTGCACCAGAAGCGCGAACACATATCAGGTTGGATGCCGAATTGTTCCCGGACGGTCCGCAGGATCGTACCCGCTGCACGGACGGTAGCCAAAAACGATGGTGCGTAAGGACTTCGGAGAGGATTGATGGGGTCCTCAATAAGAGCCTGTGCAAAGTAACTACGATGAACGAACAACAGGACTGCACTGCGTCAGACCAGGCGGCACTTTATGATAGACTGTACTTACTAACTTCCCTTGTGTGGGATAGAACGAAGTGAGTCATCGAGGCCACCAAGGGTACTCTGCGCGGGTCGCCGTTGGGGTCACCCCTGAGCATGTTCATGAACTCGGACGGAAGAGTGAACTCTTTGATTTTCCGATCCAGCAGCATGATGTCTGAGTACCGTGGTGATGTTGCTGTCAATGTCCTGGCAGCGACTTCAGCCACGCACTCAAATGCAAAGCGGAAACCCCAAGAACCAACTAAACAGTCGTACGTCAAGACAAAGATAGGGATAGGCACGAAGACAGCGTTCAACTTACACCCTGGCTCTGTCTGTCCATCTGGCCGTAGAGACATTTCATCGTCCTGGGGATGCTGACAATCGATATAAGCGCGGGAGAAGGCTGGGGGGCGACCTGTAGACAGGGTCTACACATCGTTTCAGTGACATTAACAGGGTCAGTAAGAGAGAATGGTAGAAAGCTTACGTGCCAAGCATCGGCGACGAATAGATCCCAAAATACCATCCTACGCCTTTGGACCACTTTAAGCGAAGTCTCCCACCTAGCGCTATCTCGGTCTGTGTGAATGATGCGCCTCTTTAGTATTCACGTCTCTGAAGCGGAGGTAATCCACTAACGTAAGCCAATCTATGAGGAAGATGAGACAGACACAAGAGGGCAAGACGATATTGAGACTGACCGTCTGCGCCAAATGAGCAGCCAATGCGATCAAAGACCATGTCGTTTCCATGCTGGATTCTCCACTGTTGACCTCGCTCCCGCACATTGCGTTGTAGATGCTTGCGACGTGCAAAGCCTGAATGGTTACCAGACTTGGCTTCTCCAAGACAGGTTGAAGACACAACGCAGCCGACGCAAGCTGGTTGTAATGTTCACCCTCTCGTTCCGCAGCGGTGTGGCTGATTTTGATATTAACGATCTGTCCAACAGAGAAAATGGAAAATAGAAGCGCGAGGTCATGGGCGCCACTGTAATCATCTGGCGGTACGGCCGGGCGTTTCTTGTAGATGGCAGGAAGCATCTCGTCCATGATCTGTTGACGAGAAACACTGCGAAATAGCCAGCAAGCATTTTCAAGGTAGGTTTCGCATATGGACACTGCAAGATCCCATTGTGGGAGATGGTCCCGAAGCAAGCTGAGAGCGGTCTCCTTTGGACCCGTTGGTGTGAAAGGAAAGGCAGAGGAGAAACGCGTGAGTTCAGGGAGGAGATGAGGGCTCTTCGAGCCCCGGGTTGAGTCGGTATAGCTCGGTGACGATGCGGCCTCATCGTTATCACACTAATCAAGCCGCGTACGTGAGCACTTTAGACGGTACTCCCGCAAATATAGCGTACCAACAGCAGGCCTTCAGAACCACCGGTTGGGCCAAAAAAACGAGAGATGCCATGTTCTGAGATGGACATGGTTCCAAAAGCATTGACCACATCAACGTGTGCTTCTGTGTCTTCGCCTTCTTGTGGCGGCTCATCCGACTTGTCTTGGTCGATCACAAGCAGATTTCCTGTCAAGAGGGGATGTAGCTCATTGCAGTGGCTGGCCTGAAGCACGGCAAGTGCATCCTCAAGCTGGCGGATGCGGTCGCTCATTCGCGCGATGCGGCGGTGCAGATGTTCTGTGGCTGCTATGACAAAACTATTCGAGGACGGTCATAAGTACACCCAGCACAGAAATGGACAAAGGCGTCAGTATCCTACCGCGTTCCTTGACCCGTTGCAAGACTTCCTGTTCATAACATAAGTGCTCGTGCGTGCGGCAGTAAATTGACTTGTTCTCACCGTTTGGACAGAGGGCGGCACAACCTCTTCTCTGCAGCAGCCAGTGTATTAGCCACGATTACAAGAGGACGACAGAGTGAATGTGTACTTGACAGGATTGGCAAGGAATCTGCTTGTCGCATTTGATTTTCAACCTAAGGATATCATAGAGCGATGAAGCCGAGCCCGAGAGGCCGTCAGCAAGACAGGCAAGGTTAAGGCAAGCCGATCGTTCGCACCTCCGACACTCGGCACAGGATATCTCCCCTCGATTCCTCTTCATCTCTATCTCTCGAGCATAGTTGCCATCAGGTCGACCGGTATCCTGATCGCGACGATTAACTCTGCGACGTTCCATGAAGTTGTTAGCAGCGGTGGTGGTTAAAGTCGGAGGAGTAGAATGCGATGAAAGACGGCCGGCAACTCCAATACTCGGCGGGCTATATCCGAGAGTAGTTGAGCTTGATAGATTTATGCAGCACAGGCCATGGGAAATGAGCCCTACAAATGTGGTTACTCCCATTATGATCCGTTTCTGTTCCCTTCTTTTCCCTCACTGTTGCTGAATATCAGTTCATCGCATGGATCACCATGCATGGTCGTGCACTAACCCAGTTCTACGTAATTAGCAGTCGACGAGACCATCAGGTACTGTACCTATTGCCAATTCTCGGACCTTGTTTCTATATTCGGGTCTCCAAGCTTTACGACAACTCCTGCACCTTCGCAGATTATTATACACAGTAACGTTACAGATTTTCATATCTCGCCCAAAGGCCGCTCGATTACCATGATGTTTGGGCATCATCATCATGCCTCCCACATTTATTTTTTTTCCTAAACATTGATGGAGTTTCTCCTATGTATGTCTGGATAAATGATGAGCCATAGCGCAGCCACGGGCGGGACCGCATCAGCGAGGGCTGAAACCAGTACATCGGAATGCCAAGGCCCCGATGGGTTATATCACCGTTCTGACGGTATCGAGGGAGAGTCGAGCGAGCGACAATAGGCGTTGTAGAACAATTCAAGGTTCGCAATAATCCCCCGCATCAAGAAGCTGGCTCACGTCAGCAACCGACTAATCTGTATTTCCATGACATCACTTCTGCATCAATAACGTAATTCTCTCCAATCCCCGCAACGTCTCCATCGCCGCCGCCGCCGCCACCACTACCTCCCCCATCACCGACATTTCCCCTCTCTTTCATTTTCCAATACATTTACAATTATCTTCAGGGAGCGCCCCCGTCCTCACCGCCGACCCTTTTTCCAATAGCGCGTGATGGAGGAGCTGACCTTGTTCTCAATTAGAGGCAGCGAGCCCAACTAAGCAGGCACGTAATTGCGAAGCAATGTCTGGCCCCGGCTCGATTTCGAAGCAGAAGCCTTCGTCTTATCACGTCCAACTGGTAGCAAGATCTTGTTACCCAAACTGAGGGTCCTGCCTCCACCCACCGCATTCTCTCAAACAGAAGGTGCTCCCTCCAATCGTGTCATCGTCAACCAGTTCACTCAAGCATACAACCTGTGCAATCAATTTTAGTAGCTGAAACAGAGACTATATGCTGCGCGATCGGCACTTTTTGGGCATGATCTATGGCTCCGTGGTACCGAGGCGTACCTTACACCACAACGGAGGCCCACTGACCGGCAGAAACAACGGTCAATATTTTTGATCTATAATTCGTGATTGAAAGACTACTCGTCAGAAACCCCTGTGCGAGCCCGAAGCTTAGTTTGCACCAGGGGCCGCTGTTGGACCTTGCGTTGAGTCAAAAAGTCTTCGCTCGAAAAGGGGTGTATGGTGTTGACAAGATGACCAGGACAGGCATACGGGTAGTCGCTTACATCGTTCAGGAATCAGATACTGGGCGAAGGGCCAGGCAAGTAGCGATAACCGACATGCACATACGACATCCGAAACGTAATCTTTTTATCTCGCCTGCATGCGCGCTTGCTGCCGTCGTGTGGGTAATGGTGGCTGCAGACAGTGAGGGCCTTGCCGGGAAAGTAGCATCGGCCGCCGCGCACGCGGGGCGCACGAAACAAGCACGCCTCGTGTTCCTTTCGTCGTTGTATGTGGGTAGGCACCACATAGGGGTAAGTACCGAGGTGGGCGAGCCAGGCGAATGGTAGTAGCCAACACACATGCAGAACACACGAAGGGAGTATAAATGTGTTCGCTCCCAGTCGCCTGCATACATACTAGCCGCCGTGGTGGGGGTCATTCGTAATAGACGAGATGGTCAGTGTGATGGCCACAGATAAGGGCGGGAGCTGAATCAAGGGCTATCAACAAGTAACGGCCCAGTGTACACAAAAAAGGTGTGTGCTTGCTTTGCACACCTGGGGGATGTTTAGCTGCCGCCAATGCTGAATGAGGGTGGATGCCAGCCGCCGTGGCCGGGCAATACGCCAGCGGGGTGCAAAATCCACGAAACGAGAACTCCGCATGTTCTTCCTGTTGTTTTGGGCGTGTCAGACAGGGGAGAGGGGAGGGTAGGGAAGAGGGCACAGGTTGGGTGCAGTGCAATTGACAAACCATGATGCCGTATCACTAGATACAAAAAGGGTGCTCGTTCCCGCCTCATGTGGGGTCATCAGAGGGGTATCCTAGGCGGCAGTAGACAGCGGGAAGGGTTCTGCATCATGAACTTTTGGTAGTGCTGGTGGTCTCAGGCTGTGATCATCAACTCACCCCTTGACAAAAGTCTTCTGCACAATGATTGTTTTCTTTCAAAAAAAAAAAAGCATCAGTGCTCTAATAGATGAAGCGCATGTGGTTAGTGCGTGCCAGGGCTTTTAGACAGACTTCGGTGAATTCAACCGCATATGTACTCGCCTTACCTCCGTGCACCCCACATCATGGTCCTTTCCCGAAACCGCAACGCTCACGGATCCCCCTGAACAGCAATCACGCACTACTTGCAGTATACATTTATAAGATCTGGCATTTGAGACACTGGCTCCGCGAAAGAAAATCAAGAACGGTGGAAGCGAGCCAGAAAGTATTCATTCTATGCTGCTAGTATAGCATACACGCTTACGCACTGTGATCACTGCTTATTGCTATAGACCCGACGAAATTGTGCTGGTCAACTTGGAAGGAGGACGGTCTCTATTCACTTTCACCAAACCCACGGTACTGTATTCAATTCCGACGATTATCACATGCTTTCTGATTCACTCGATCATTGCCTATTCCTGTTATACAACATGTGTGGAACCCAAGCACGGCGTGGGAACACTCGAAAAGGGCAAGGAGGATCGGACCGGAAGTAAATCAAGACAGATGACTATATAATTGGTGAAACAAGGATGGGAGAGCAGATCAAGGGATGCTGGAGCCAAGAGGTCATAGTTCGAGGTCTTATATATGACAAGAGCAGATGGAATGCATGAATGGTGTGGTGAGGAACATGATAAATGTCATACGAGGGGCGACCAGAGGTATGACAAATGGCGGTGAGTAAGAGGACAAATGACGTATTGCGGGGCGGTATCGTGATGAGTAAGCCTATGATAGGGGGTTACAATGTGCATGTGATTGTGTCATGTTGAAGTTCTCTATTCATATAAATACCCCCTCAGCTCCGCGTCAACTGTGATATAGAATTTTAAAGTGATTACGTACAGTATACACCCAACAATAATCTCCATTTAACAGCAAGCTTTTCGTATCCACAAAAGGAATATAGTTGCTTGACGAGCAGACCTCAGGCGACTAGCCTTGACCGTTGTCTGCTGAGGTCAGCAACGGAGGCTAGTCGGACTCACTCCACCCACAGTACAGGATTGCTAGCGTGCGTAAAAAGCATTCCCTTGGACGCTGAACCTCGTCCAGTGACCCATATTAGTCCTGCCTCTCCAACACTCCACCAAACAAAAAGTCTCATCAGCTTTCAGTCTCCGTGGCTGACCTCAGCGGAAGAAGTTTAGCCTTATTACTAATATGATTACAGAGATGCGCAGTCGGCGTGGGGAGATTGTGTGGGGAGACCTCATGCATCATTGCATGCGGGCGGCATGACTGATAAGAGAAAGGTGTTATAAATGATTGGAAGTTCTCGGCGTAGACGCTGTGGAAGACACCGTTGACACAACTTTGAATATCCCAAGTGATCGTACTACTATTATGGCAACCTTCGATCTCGGGGAATTTGTGCTGTATACATCTGTCGTAGGCCTCTAACTTCAGCGATTCTACTACTGCAGTTGAGATCAAGCTAATCCATCTGTTTTTCTCCTTGACCCTATCAGGTGTGTCCCTACGCGCAGCGTGTACGGATGGCCTTGGGAGAAGTGTACAGGAATAGTGGACACAAGGAGATTGAAGTCGACTTCGATGAGAAGCCAGCCTGGTACCTTCAAGAGGTGAGTGGGCGGGCAATTGAACGCTCCGTTTCATTAGTATTAATTATTTATCTCTTATTTGTTGCGTAAAGGTCAACCCCAAAGGCCAGGTACCTGCACTTAAGATCAAAGATGAGGTCTTCACGGAGTCTCTGCGCCTCGTCGAGCTCATTGGTCCGTTGGGCACTCATCGCCTCTTTTGATTGTCGCTCATTTTCTGACCTTTCACAGCCGACTGCTCTGAAGGCACTCAGGATGCTCTTATGCCTATTGATCCTCTCGCACGTGCACGCGTTCGTCGCTTCATCGACCGCTTTTCCTCACTCGTCGTCGTCCACTTGAACCCCATCTACAGTGGCGGTGAGGTGTCGCGTGTGCCTAAGCTTCTCGAGGGCATCAGAGCCGTGCAGGAGTCCCTGCTGCCTCAATCAGGCCCCTTCTTCCTCGGTGACCGTTTCTCTGTCGCTGATATTGCTGTTGCCCCCTTCCTGGGTCGCATGTACACCTTAGCCAAAGCCGGCAACATCCCCGATGTTTATGCCGCTATCACAGGTGATGTCGCCTATAGGAGGTTTAACGAATATGCCCAAGCACTCCTCGCACGACCAAGCTTCCAGAGCACATTTGCTGATGAGAAGGTGCGGCAAGCAACCTCCACTATATTTGATGCTTTAGCACCGACTCTTTTTTTTTTCTCTCAATTCAGATTTTGATTGACCGGGCCAGCCATGGCAAGTGTGTTGGATAATCAAGCCTCGCAAGAGTCTTCACCCCACGAATCGCACGTTGCGTGGGACACCTACGGTTTGTGCCGTAGGCAGGGCGAGAACCTTGAGTGTGCTATGTCAGGGCGGAGGAAAGGGTTTCGTAGTCGTACCCGATGCTGGATCGATAGGTAGCTGTTGTTTAGACGAAGAACCCACCGCGTTGATGTGCTGTTAGCGCGTTTTACCACTTTTCGGAGGCGCACGATCACTGGATGTTCTGATGGAATCTGCTGCTCGTGTCTCGTTGGGTCTGATAACTTTGGAAGTAGCCGAGGCCACGTTAGAGTCAACAGCAACGGCAACACGTTGCTGTTGCCGGTCACTTGGTGATTTAGATTCTTGCTGTCTCCCAACGTCAGGCTGAACGGCCTTCGCCTTTAACCCATCTTGGCGGCCACGGTGACTCATCTGAGCCGTGATCACTCTCAACACCGGTAAGCATGGAACAGCCCTGGGCGTTAGTGTACGTGCCCACGTAACGGTCCTCCAATGTATTTCGGCGGTCCCCTCGCTCTACGAGCTCGAGATGGAGCATCTTGGCGCGCGGGAATGTCCCGTGGCGATGATGGGACTGAAGTGAAAATATATCCCAGGCCTTGTTGATGTCGTTAGTGCCGGCTTCCCGGACCTGCTGGACGGAACGGAGGTAGAACACTGCCGATATTGAGGTTCGGATTTGATGGACGGTATTTGCCGCTCGCTGCTGAAGTTCCAGATCTTGGAGTAGGTTCTTGTGAGATACGCGCTGATAGTTTAAGCGCCGATAGATGCTAGTAGGGAGAGTAAGCGGATCAATCGGCCGCCTTTCTCCGCTTACAAATTGAGCATCAATTGGGACGCGGTAGAGAGCTGGAGTCGGATAATAATAAAAATGAGATCTACAAGCGAGGTTCATCAAAGCTTACCGAGAAGAGGCTTTCTATGAAAGTGTATGCTTTCTGTCTTTTCTATCTGAATTGAAATGTATATCCCAGTGCAGTCGCATTTTCCGCTGTTCGATACAGTATTCTGTCCCGATTCTGGCTTCCATTCGGGAAACATCGCTTCAGCTCTGTGCGGCGTTCCACCACCATCCATTCTCTCTCGCTTCACACTTTCTGCCCCGCTGGCATCTTCAACGGATATCCTCACCCTTTTACCGTTCCCGTTCACATCCCTCTGCCTCTCTTCCATATTCTCAGCAGCGTCCTCCTGCTCCTCGCGAGCAAGTGCTGAGAGAGCTGTGGACGCTCGGCCGCGCTGTTATGCGCGCTCTTCAGCGCCGCAGCAATGGAGGGTTTATTGGTGCGAGTCTCCTTCTGGTACCTCAAGATTTTTGGCATCCGATCCGACTTGTCTCTTATACCGTTCGCGCTACGGTTACCATGAGTGACGGGCAGCCCAAGGCCATTCCCCTGCGTATCATAACAAGTACCGGCGCTCGGGAGAAGTAATTTTGCACACATTGAGTTTTTGTGAATCCTGTTCAGGGTGAGCCTCATCCTCAGTAAAATTTTGAGCGAGGCCTGCGTAACGATATGTTGAGATGAAAGGGTAGCTGCAGAGTCTCGTGAGTCAGAACAGGAGTCGTATATAGTAATTCGTGACTCGACGCGTTTGTCCTAGCACGTGACTGTCCATCGCTAGATCCAATCACCAACGCTGCCGCTTATATGCGCACAACCAAGCGAGTACACAGCGCGCTGGTGCTCACAGACTTTCCCTGATTTGACCGCTCCCTCCCTCTTCAGCCTTGGGGTACGTACTCGATAGCGACCGTCATGGCTTCGTAGATAGTATTTGGCGCATAGTCTCGAGGGTGGTTCCGCCAAGGAACCCACCGCCGAAACCGTTTCCGATCCGATGCGCTTGTACTGCCAATCATAGTGGTGTTTTGGTGGTACACCGTACACCGTACCAGCGGGGGAGTTATGTGTTAAAAGCGAGAGTAGATAGGTCGTTTGCTGACCCAAGTGAAGACTGTAGAGCACCAGCGTACCTCTGAACCCAGTTGCACCGTTACCTCCTATAGAGAGAGGTGGGGACAATTGCCAGCACGGAAACCAGAGTAGTCAACAAAGTGATTGGTGCAACAATCCTGCACTCAAGCCGCTTACGAGGCCAACAACAGAGGACATCTCCGTAGGCATTTGATGTTCTTGTCGGGTTTTCCTCATATGTATTCGTTGAATACAATGTATCATTGGGATTCTAGATTCATCGTTGCCCTCTAGCTACGCCAGTACTGCGCCAGGTCATGGAATCTGTCCACTAC